>JAQZBX010062366.1:6990-17006 GCA_029593785.1 Cabassous unicinctus
AAAAAAAAAAAAAAAAAAAAAAAAATCCCTTGTGGAGTTTACATTCCATCAGTGGGAGATAAAAATAAGAAGTTATATATGTGATCAGTGCTATGAGAAAATGTTACTTATTACTAGAATGAAACAGTTCAATATCATGCCTCTTCTAAGAATGTTATATATTCTGTATTATCAATGTCACTCAATTCTTTGAATCCTTTTAGAGTTATTTGCCAAAAATAATTTTGAGATCTATCATCAAAAATTACTTTTAGTAATATTTTAGCTGAGAACTAGGTTATATCCTTTTTCGATTTTGTGAAGTACAGAGATTGTAAACTATGATTTGTGAAATGCTTTGTTATCCAGTCACTAACCTAATTTCTAGGAGAAATACCCAAAAGCCCTTCACCAAGGAAGGCTTATCAAAAGACTTCATTACTTTTGCACGTAAGGCACTATTTTTATGGAGCCAAAATTAAACATGGGTAGTTAAAAATCAGAAATTGCATAATTTTGGATTTTTCCCATAGCCTATATTAAAAAAAGATTTATATACTACAAAACTTCAGTGTTGTTACAGAGAAAGATAAACCACTTTTTTTTTTTAAGATTTATTTATTTCTCCCCACCCCCTCATTGTTTGCATTTGCTGTGTCTGTTGTGTGCTGATCTTTTTAGGAGGTACTGGGAACCGAACCCCAGACCTCCCATGTGGGAGGGAGACACTTAATTGCGTGAGCCACCTCCACTCCCAGCTTTGTTGTGTGTCTCATTATGTTTTCCTCCTTGTGTCTCTTGTTGTGTCATTTTATTGCATCAGCTTGCTGCACCAGCCTGTTGTGTCAGCTCGCTGTCTTGCTTGTCTTCTATAGGAGGCACTGTGGTAAGTGGGAGTTCAGTCGCTTGACCCACATCCGCTTCCTGATAAACCACTTTTGAATTATTATATGTAGTATAGGTGGAATCAAATTTCATTTCAAAATTGAAGATGCTTTTGACAAAATGGCATGTCAGCATCTGAGAGGAAGACATTATTACAAACAAAATGAAGTTTTGTTGTTTTTAAGTTTAGGGCATTACACCCTAGATTGCATTTCAGGAACATTTGTACTACACGTATTATGTAAATTTTTTGTTTTTAAAAGTGCAGTTTAATTTACTTTGCTAAGAACATTATTTTAAATAGTAGGATTAATAAACATCCCCATTAAGTTAATCTAATAAGTACATGGTAGGAATGACTAAATGTGCAGAGAAATGATGGTGAGCAGGATGTTCATACAGAAGTAAGAAACTATTCATAAGCTTTTGACAAAAGTTAATGAAAATATTTATCTTTGCATGAATAAATTCAAGAAAATATAAAACCTCAGTGTATATTTAATATATTTGTTTTATTCAAAAATGTAATGTTAATTTCTCAGAAGTGAATGGATATTTTCATCTTCTCCAACTTGGAATCATGTAAAATGTACAACTGGGACACAAACTTAGTGCAGCTAGGACACAGCCTTAGGCATAGATGAATGAAAGTCCTCATCAAGCTTCACAATAGATGCATATTTCCCAGCATGCTTTGTCATAAACCTTGCTATGTGTTTGTCACCTATATTTCATAAGGCTCTATATCTTATGCTTTACTTTTAGCATATTTGCTCTCAGAATCAGGATATTCTTTGATACTAGTTAGGGTACCAAGAAATGATGTCATTAAATAAAAATTGTCATCACACCTGTCAACTTCTGGGTGAACCAGGGAAATAGGAAAGAAGAACCAGCATGATACTTTGACCATAGGTTCCTTCTTGGATTAGTTTTAGGAAGGCATACATATGGAAGAAGAAAGTAGGAAAGTTGATTATCTTCAAACTCTCTGCCCACTTTCTCCTTTTAGCCAGGATCACTTGGCACAAATCTGACAACCTTTTGCAAAAAGAACCTCTTATGGTTTCTTTGCTTTCTTTGCCTCAAATAGCTGTGGATATAGTAGGCTGTTGCAGCCTCATGGCTCAGTAGTACCTGTTTTGAATGGTTTTTTCATATGATGGAATTGGATTTATTGGTCCTGTTCTTTTGGGTATTCTTCTCATGGTAAGGACATGAGATTGCAGTTTAATTAGAGATAAGGGAGCCATTTGCTTACCAGTCATGTTTTCTTATGTTGGTGGTTTTTTGTTTGTTGTTTTTTATTTGTTTTGTTTTATGTTTTTTCTTTCCTGGAAGCCAATCTTAGCCAACAGAGAATAATAAATAATGAGAGGACTACAAAAAAGAAGACAAAACCAAAACAGACTTAAATTGATTAAGGTCCCCATTTAATGTACACTTGCTCCTTAAGACTTCAGGGAATTTGTTCTCTATTTCTAGCTATAGGAATCATAATTTTATGAACAGAGAGCAGTAACCACAGTGTAATCCAAAGAGCTCTGAAGTTAGAAGACTTCATTCCAAGCCTGACCTAGCTTCTTATTAAATGTGTAACCCTGGATAAGTCTCTTAACATTTTTGAGGCTACCTCTCTTTGCTCTTGTTAATCCCTGAAATGGAGGGCTACCTGGTTTCCATGGGGAAAAGAGGGAATGATTAAAATGTATGTTAGGAATAGACACAAGGGAAAAGAATTATAAATAGAGGGAAATACAGGGTCTGGGAAGGGGTTTTGTTTAAGTTGGGGAAGAAGTGGGTATGTTTTTAATTAATTTGGTGGAACCAGTATAGAAAGAGGTTGAAGTCACTAGAAGGAATACTTGGTGACAGTACTACACTGAGGAGGGAAGTAGGAATGGTTGAGACCAGGAGCACACAGGGTTGTGGTACTCTCTGTAAAGGGAAACTAAGGTAAAAGAAATTGAAATAAGGTCCTTAGCCAAGGACAAACCCTCCTAGCAGTATAACCTTAATTATAAGTTATAAAATTAGGTCATGTTGTAAAGTACCTAGTAGAGTACCCAGTAACTCATGGGTTTCAAAAAGGGTAAGATATTGCTGGATATCTGTAAATGAATGGTTGGATCAAGTATTCAGGTATAGACAATTCTAATATGCATGTTGCAGGGAGGGAGCAAAGCACTTAGATAAAACCTGACAAAGAATGAGTGATGTAACCATAGTCTATATTTAATAATGACTATTTCTATTGACTTAACAATAAGTTCTTTATTTTATATATGTGTATATATATATATATATTTTTTTTTTTTTAAAGATTTATTTATTTATTTATCCCCCCCTTGCTGCTTGTGCTTGCTGTGTCCATTCACTGTGTGTCTTCTCCGTGTCTGCTTATCTTCCCCTTGCTGTGAGGTCCCGCTGCGTCAGCCCCTCGTGCCGCGCAGGCTGGCCTGCCCTCACAAGGAGGCCCCGGGAAGCGAACCCGGGGCCTCACACATGGTAAACGGGGGTTCTGTCGGTTGAGCCATACCCGCTTCCTGTTGTGAGGGCTTGCTGCATCAGCCCACTAGGCTGCGCGGGCCAGCCTGCCCTCACAAGGAGGCCCCGGGAAGCGAACCCGGGGCCTCCCATATGGTAAACGGGGGCTCTATCGACTGAGCCACTCCCGCTTCCGATATATATTTTTAATTGTTGTAAAACATATATAACAATGAGATTTACCATTCTAACCATTTTAAAGTGCACAACTCATTGGCATTAAGTACATTCACAGTGTTGTGCAGCCTATCACCCCAAATGGAAACCCCATATCCATTAAGCAATCACTTCCCCCTTACCACCACCACCCTCTTCCCCCCAGACCCTGGTAATCCACTAATCTGCTTTCTGTTTCTATGGATTTGCCTGTACTGGATATTACATATAAATTGAATCATATGATATTTGGCCCCTTGTGTCTGGTTTCTTTCACTTTGCATAATACTTTCAAGGTTCATCCATGTTGTAGCATGTATTCAGAATTTTATTCCTTTTTATGGCTGAGAAATATTCCATTGTATGGTTATACCACATTTTATTTATCCATTCATATGTCAGTGGACACTTGAGTTGTTTCCACCTTTTGACTATTGTGAATAGAGCTGCTATGAACATTCATATACAAGGTTTTGCCTGAACACTTGTTTTTAATTCTTTTAGATATATACCTAGGAGTGGAATTGCTGGATCTTAAGGTACTTCTATGTCTAACTTACTGAGGAACCATCAAACTGTTTTCCATAGTGGCTGTACCATTTTATGTACCAACCAGCAGTGTTGGAGTGTTCAAGTGTCTCTGCATAATTGCTTTATTAAAATTTTTAAAAATTCATTAACTCATCAGACCTTTGAACCCTTACCATATGCAAGGCACTATGCTAAATGTTATGTGCAATTCAAGGCAAGGCAGGATTCTAGAAGCCATTTTTGGTTTTTGACCTACTGAGAGATAGGATAATTATTATAACCATCCTGGAAGTAGCAAGTATTACCTGTTCTAGAAGGAACAAAACACTTGAAGGAGGTCAGAGGGGGAGATTACTTCCAGATAAAGGGAATTAGAGGAGACTTTTTTTAGCCTGGCTCTTGAGGGGTGGGGAAAGCTTATTTCTTTTTCTTCTTTTTTTAATTTTAATTTTAATTTATCTCCCCTCCCCCCCCCACTGCCTGGTAGTTCTCTCGTCTGTCTGCTCATTGTTTGCTCGCTTTCTCCAGGAGGCACCAGGACTCGAACCCGGGACCTCTCCTGTAGTAGGCGGGCACCCAACTGATTGAGCCACATCCACTTCCCCCTTTCTTTTTTCCTATCTGGTTGCATCATTGTCTTTTTTTTTTTTTTTTTTTTTTTGTAAAATGATATATAATACATATGCATATATGTGCATTTGTTTACATAAATGTTCATCATTGTCTTTTTGGTGCATTGCTTTGCCACACGGAGGCCTGCGCCTCTCCACATAGGCCTGGGACAGCTTTTTTCCTTTTTTACCAGGAGGCCCTGGGGATCAAACCCAGGTCCTCCATATGGTAAACGGGAGCTCAATTGCTTGAGCCACAGCCACTTCCCCCCCCCCCCCCCTTTTTTTTTTAGCTCATGATTACAGTTTTGTTATAACAAAAAAGGATACAAATCAGAACCAAGAAAAGAAGAAACACATAGGTGAGGTCTAATAGAATCTGATACAGGAAGCTTCTGTCAACCAAGAAATAACAAACTAAGCTGCAAAGCAGCAAAGGCATTTATTTGAGGTCTTAGAATTGCAATTCAGGGAGGACAGATTCAGGTAGCAACCCAAATTGTGTCCCATCTTCCCATTTCCAGGCAAGGGTTTTTAAAGAAAAAGAATATTAGACAAGTTGTTTGTGCTTGGTGGATATTTGGAGCACTCCAGTTGTCCTTCAGGTTAGATAGTTAACTGAGTTCTTTTATCTTGTGGCTTGTTTTATGGATTCTGGATGTGTTTGGGGTTTTGAGGAACATCCTTGCTTGAGACTTTGCATACTTTGGCTGTTTGTGATATCTGACTGATAGGTGTCTAAGAGTAATCTCCAGAATGACCTCCCAACGGTATTTTAAATCTTTTAGCCATGGTAACTATTTTGTTTTATTTCTTTTTACATATCCCTCTTTTGATCAAGCTCTTTCTATGAAAGCACTGCTGGTCAACATTTGGTATTAATCCCACAGTGCCAGAGAGTCTCATCGCTGGAAGTCATGTGCCACGGAGGGGGGAAGGTAATGAGTTTATTTGCAGAGTTTGGCTTCGAGGACGGCCACATTTGAGCAAAAAGGAGGTTTTCAGAGGAGGACTTTTAAGCATTAATTATAATTAGGTTTAGTTTTGTCATTACAGAAATGTTTCATAAGTGCAAGCTTTAAGATCAAGAATTTGGCACATTAGCATGATTGGGAGGTAGCTGCTCCTGTTATTCTAGAGATGAGACAAAAAGACATTATAGCGGCTATAATAAAAAAAAGGATTAGCAAGATTTGAAATATGCTACAAATTTAGTCTCCCCAAGATCTAAGATTTAGCCAACTAAATAAGTGCCTGTGCATATGGCCAGTAACTGTGGCCCTTCTATGAGGTCTAAATTAGCATAGACCTAGCAATTTGATAGATTGCTTTGGTCAGCAACTTTTTGTAAGGCTGGGAAAAAGGATGATAAATGGCAAGGGACCAGGAAGAGAGAGTAAGGGGCAAGAATGAGGAGTTTAAAAAGGGGATAGGTTTCATCATGGAAGGGACAGAGATGGACTGGGTACAGAAGAGGGATGAGGGAGAAATAAAAATGTGAATAAGAGAGCTAATAGGATGATAATGAAGATTAGCAGTGTTAATGATGCTGATGGAAGTCAGTTCTGGTCCTGGTTCTTGGGTTACCTGTTCATATCAGATGCCATCTACTTCTGGGTGACTTATGCATAAGAACACCAGTAAGTATTAATTATACAGGCCTGATCTGGGATCTTGGGATAACTGTCTGTATCAGATGCTGTCTACTTCTGATCTTTGGTAATTTTGAGCTTTAGGTCCCCTGTAGGAATGGATTTCCAGCAGCGCTGAGACTTTTTATCTCTGTGACATTCAGCAGGTTGTCATACTTTTCTGAGCCTCCATGTCCTCATTGCCGTTTACCAGCCTCTTCCTCCCACTCTTCGCTGGATGCTGCAGTGTTCTTCTGGACTCCACAGTTATGAAATAGTCGATTCAGACAGTTGCTGCCTGTTTAATATTTGTTCTGGTGGAGGAACTGATTCCTGGAGCTTCCTACTCTGCCAACTTCCCATAATTCCCCAAAGGCTTATTTCTTGACTATCAGACTGAGGAATTTAAATCTTATTCTATAGTAGGTGGGAATCCAGAAGATTTCTGAGCAGGGTAGTGAGACAATGTGATCCTAGATTTAGGAAGAGAGATCTGGCAGCCAATAGTAGAGGCTGAGGCAGAGGATGGAAGAGACTAATAGTGCCATTGTAACCAGTTCAGAGATTCTTATTGGAGATTAATGGATACCTGAAGAATGACAAATAGAAATAGGGTGGAAAAATGAAATTGGCAGGACTTGGAAACTCTTCGTATTTACACTCTTCCTAGATCTTATCTCTTCCACTGGCTTAACATCAGCTTCCAAACACTGACAATTCCCGAAATTATATCCAGAACAGACCTCTGAGCTCCAAACCAGATTCTAGATACTTCATATTTAAAGTGTTCAAAACAAACTTGATTTCCCCTCCAATCTAACTTCTTGAGAGTTTTTAATGATGCTTTTTTTCCTTCTCAAAATTTTTCAGTAGTAAGCAAAATCTTTACATTAGTCACTAAACAGCCACAGCCCCAAAAGGCATCACCAAGAATTTTAGTTATAAAAATTTGCAGAGCAGTGATGGTAGCAAAACATTGTAAACGTAATTAACAGCACTGAAAATATATATCTGAATGTGATTAAAGCGGGAAATGTTATAGTGGCTATATGGTAGATGAATAAAAAAAAAAAAATCCATAGATCCTCACTACACAGCGAACCCTAAGTTAAATCATGGACTATAGTTAATAGTACAGTTAGAAAAATGTGCTCTCATTAATTGTAGTAAATGTCCACACCAATGCAAGGTGTTAATAAATGCGGTGGTATATAAGCATCCTGTATTTTATGCATGACTATTCTGAAAGCTCACAGCTTCTCCAATAAAGAAGAAGAAAAATTGCAGAGCAAAGTAACTTCATTACAAAAACTTTTCAGTAATAGAGAAGATAAAATAAAATGCCCACTCACCCAAGACACCTGGCGGAGAGATGATGATGGACAACGGCCATCCCAGGGAATGGAGAGAGTCTGTAGCTGCAGGCAGGATAATCCCATCCATCTTATCCATGGGATATAAGCCCCCTCTCACTTGGAGGTGGAGTGGACGTCACCATCCCATACTACTCAGGATTGGGGGAAGAGCTATGGACTAGAGTTGGACTTATTGGTATTCTGTTATAGACATATTGTGATTCAAGCAGTGGAAGAAATTACAATATTAATGTGGAGCCAGTGGCCACTGGACGCTTTGGGGGCAGGGAGAGGGAAAAGCAGTTGTAATACAGGGGCTCTTTCGGGACTTGGGAATTATCCTGAGTAACATTACGACGACGGATATAGGCCATTTTACATCAGCATATAACATGCAGAACTGTGTGGGAGAGAGTGTGTTCTATAATATGAACTATGGTCCATGCTTAGTGGCAAAGCCCCAGGATGTGTATATCCATTGCAGGTGATGTGCCACACTAATGAAGGATGTTTATGTGGGAGGTTGTGGGAGGTGTGGGAGTTGGGGAACATGGGAATCCCTATAATTTTTGTGTAACATTTATGTAATCTAAGCATCTTTTAAAAAATTTAAAAAGAAAAAGAATAAATAAATAAAATGTCCATAATTCCACTACGCCAATAAAACTATTATTGACATTTTCTTTGAGTCTTCTACTCTCAGAACAAGAACTTCTCTTATCCATCTTCATCTTTTATTCTCTTTCACTAAATGCTCCCATTTATGGTCCATCTCCTCCCAACTGCACCTGATGCACATAGATGCAGAAATCATACTGGTGCATAACTTTACCCTAGGTATAACACGAAGTATATTGGGGTGGAGGGGGTTGGATAAGGAGTTGTTACGGATTGATAGCTAAAAGCTTCAGAACTTTCACACCACTAGCAGAACTTCTGCCAGTTAATATTTTCTCTGCAATCACTGCCTCAATTGGGATTCTATGACAGATACTCAGGATTAGGTCTAAAAAGGATTGAAAAGGTTATGTGGTGTTTGAAAAGGGGAATTATTTGTTTGATTGAAACATTTTGCTTTGTTTCTAACAGTTTCAATGAATGAGTGAATCAGTGGATGACTCATTTCTCTGTAAACAGTTATCCCTTTTCCCAGAAGGAAACTTGATTACTTGATTTGTTATTTTTTCAAAGGAACTTATTACAGGGTTTTTTTTTTTTAACAAATCAATTTTATTGATACGTATTAATAAAGTATACAATTCATTCATCCAAAATGTACAATCAGTGGTATTTGGAATAATCACAGTTTTGCATTCATCACTTCAATCATTATTACAGCCTTTGCATTATTTCAACAACAATAATAATAAAAAAAGAGACAAAATTCTTCACCTCTCAATCTCTCTGTGCTTCCCCTGCTGTACATAACTGCTATTTCTGGCTATTTTTGCACAGTTATTTATTTACTTATGTATTAAGCAGTTTTGTTATACCATACAATCTATCCAAAGTGTATAATCAGTGGCTTTTAGTATAATAACAATGTTCTGCATTCATCACCACAAAAGATTTTAGAACAATTTCATTACTCCAAAAAGAAAAATCCCACACCCCTTAGCAGTCACCTCTCAATCCCTCTATTTTTCCCCAGCCCTACAAAACCACTAATCTAATTTCATCTGTATAAATTGATTTATATTTACATTTTACCGAAATGGAATCATACAATATGTAGGACTTTGTGTCTGGTTTCTTTCACTTAACATAATGTGGGGTTTTTTTTGGTCTGATATTAACATCTTGTAGTATTAACCTATTAGTTCAGTTTCAAAGAAAAATCTTATAGATAGAATTTTACCGATTCTCATATTTCACATGCAGAATTATTGTGCTATACATTAAAAACATTGTTACATTTTTTAGCTTTCCTTTTAGTAATATACATGACTTTAGACTTTCCCTTTAAACCACTGTCATATCCATATAATAGTACTGCTAGTTACAAACATTGTGTTGTACTTTCACCTTTTCTATTCATCTCCAAAAATTAACATTCTTTTTACCAATTCTATACAAGTTAACCCTCAGCTTTCCATTCTCCAACCTCATTCTATTTTCTGATGACCCATATTCAAATTATTAACTCTATTAGATTTAATAATAGAGTTAATTACACAATATATTTAGTGCATAGTAGCGCCATCATACAAGTATTTCTCTTTTTGTGTTTGGCTTCCTTCACTCATCATAATGACTTCCAGGCTCATCCGTGCATGTTGTCATATGCTTTACGACTTCATTTCTTTTTTTTTTTTTTTTAA
>JAQZBX010062367.1:0-11336 GCA_029593785.1 Cabassous unicinctus
ATGGTAAACGGGTGCTCTATCCATTGCGCCACACCCGCTTCCTGCCGTGAGGTTGCTGCATCAGCCCACCGCACTGCTCAGGCCGGCGTGCCCTCACAAGGGGGCCTCGGGAAGCGAACCCGGGCCTCCCATATGGTAAACGGGGGCTCTATCCACTGAGCCACACCTGCTTCCCATTGGGAAGGTTTTGTTTCTTAGAGATCTTTGAAACATTTATAAGAAAATCAAATGCATTAAATTGGTCAACAGAGTTTAGATGATCTAAGACAGTGCTATCCAATATAAATAGAAAGTGAACTACAAGTATCATGTTAAATTTTCTAGTAGCCACATTTTAAAAACTAAAAAGGAATAGGTAAAATTAACTGTAATAATAAAATGTGTCTAATCCAACATATTCAAAATAATATCATTTCAACATGCCATCCATTTAAAAATGTATTAATGCGATATTTTAAGTTCTTGGTACTAATTTTCAAAATCCATTGTATATTTACGCTTCTGATACTTCTCAATTTGGACTACCCCATTTCAAACGCACATTCCTAGCAGCTACCATGTGGGGCAGCACAGATCTAAGGGCATTTAATTAGCTACATTTCTAAGTGGTATTTATTGTTTAAGGAAACCTACTCTGTTTAACTTGATTCGCTCAAATATTAATCAAAGGCCCCTTGAAAGTCATTGTCAATATAAATGAGCTTATAAATAAAATGAGGTTTGTTTATTGAACTTATAAGCTGAAGGAAAATCCAGATATTTTGTTAATTTAAGCAACTAAATATTATTTTTTTAAAAAACAAACATGAGCAGCCTTTTCGGTGCACAAAAACAGCCTTTGAGGACACCACTAACTCCCGTACAGATGGAAATAAAGTCGCTGACCTTGGCACTGCCCTGGCTGGAAAGGTAGGGTAACAGATCTGGACCAGCCCTTGGGGACCACCAGCTCAAAGTGCCCCATTCCACTGATGGGCAAGCTGAGGTCCAGAGAGGAAAAAGAGCCACACAGCAAATGAGGTGGGCCCCAGGCCATATCCTGGGTCTCTTGACCCTATGCCACCCTCCCTAACTGAGGGCTTCTAGTTCAGTCTCTGCCCCTTCATCCTCAGCTGTCTGATGGGGAAACTGCGGCACAGAATTGGAGGGTGGATGGAGAAACCAGCACTGGCCCAGGCCTCCAGGGCAGCACCAGCAGAGAATGGGAGCACCTGGATCTCCAAGGCCTGGTCTGTGCCCTGGCCACTTGGTAACACAAAGCAGGCTTGCAAGAGGCTGGCCCAAGCCCTGGGCGAGGCTGGGCAGAGAAACAGCTGTGTGAGGCCCAGGATGGAGCCTGGGGCTGGGACTGGGAGGGAAGCACGAGAAAAGAGGCCTGCCCGGGGCCATGGCCAGGCCTGCCAGGACCCAGGAGGGACACTCCACGGCCCCTGGTCCCCAGGGTATTGCCAGGCATCCCCACCCAGGCTTCCAACGCAGCTCCCAAGAGAGGGCCCTGAGCTTCCTCATGGGCTGCATTCTCCCAGCTCCTTTTCTTTTTCTCCTGGGACCCCCTAATCCCCTTTCCCCAACCTGGTCTGCCCAACACACGGATCGCACCAAGGACAGACCCTGCAAACGGATCTGGGTCTGTCTCGCCCTCCGAGGGAAAGGTCGTGCTGGGATTTGGGTGTGTTGGACCAGGATGGAGGGGGAAGAATGCTCAGGCTGGCCTGGGGGCGGCGGCGGCTCAGCCCCCCTCACATCAGCCTATAGGCCAAGCCTGGAAGCTTTGGCTGCACCAGGAGGCTCCACCCACCTGCCCCCAGGAGCTCCTGCTCACAGTGTCCTTCCTCCTGGATTGCCCTGCCTGCCAGGCCATATTTCTCAGCAGTAGAACACTCTAGAGCAGGGAGGGGTTCTTAACCAGGGGTCCACGGAAAGACCCTTGGGGGTCCGTGAAAAGATTTCAGGGGGTCCATGTGCTTGAATTGAAAAAAAAAAGAACTTTTTATCTTTATTTTCTCTAACCTCTAGTTGAAATCTAGTGTTTCCTTCACTTATGAATGTATGCAATAAATAAATTACAGTAGAATTCATTTCACCTGCCTGGCAAAGGGGTCCGTAGAACAGAAAACGCTAAGAACCCCTGCTCTAGAGAGAGTTTAGGGAAGAGCATTTGATGCCAGAGTGAGGAAACCATTCCCTCTTCAAAGAGCTTTCAATCCTGAAAAAAGTCAAGAAGAAAACGGCAATTGAGAGCCAGGATATTTTAGTACCTCCTTCATCTCTCTCTTTTAACAGAAAGGCCAGGCCATAGGCTTCAGGCTCAACTGTCTTTACATTCTCTGAACTTTTTGCAATAGAAATTTGTTTTTACTGCCATTTATTTTTATGGTTACGTTTAAGCCCTGATTTATGGCAAATGATATGGGTTTTCCATTACAACAGTGACATCAAGTTTCCTTTCAAAACTAAATTTGTATTAGTAACAGAAAGTGAGTCAAATACAAATGCAGTCTGACAAACGTTAGGTAAATAACACTGCTGGGAACATTGGGTAGAAGCTGTCAGGGGACCCCTAAGAAACTGCTCTAGGCCTCTGCATTTCACCTCCCTGAGCTCTGCCCAGGTCCCCGGGTTCCCGCCGCCTCTCCAGACACTGCCAAGACCGCTCGGCCTTAGCACAGAGGGCGCCCAGTGTCCAGCCCTCATTCCTGCGTGGAGGCTGTGGAAGCCCTGGAGCGGGGAGGGCAGAGAGGTAGCTGGCAGTGCCAAGAGCCCGCCACAGGCCTGGCAGACAGCCTTAACCTTGAGCTCAGGCTCCTGGAGAACAGACAGAGCGACAGCGATGGAGATAGGGAAGGAGGGAGCCACTCTGACGGTCTCGGCTCAGGGACAGAAGGCAGCCAAGCCCCAGGCACGCTGGGCAACTGAGGGAGCAATCAGGCAAAGCTGAGGCCCTGACCCACCCAGGGCCAGCGGGGCACACTTTCCCGCTCCCGGAACTAAATCACTTTCCCTGAACCAGTTTGAGGTTGGGAAGCTCAGATGGCGCCTGCAAATGAGGGCAGAGAGAAGAAGCCCCCCACAGCTCCCCAATCCTCCGAGTTCTCCAAGCCAGCCCGGATGCCCCCCCCTCCCCCAAGACGCATACTCCTCGACGGGGCCTTGCTGGGTCTCCTTCACATCAGACTGAAGGTGCTGGGCTTCTCCACTGCGGGGTGGACCCAGACTACCTTGGCACAGAATCGCATTTCCAAACTAGTCTCCCCACCTTCCAAACGGGAGCACAACCGGGGCAGGCTCTCTTGCGTCTCTGGGCGCCTGCCCAGCTCAGGCCAGCTTGGCCTCGTACTCAGTAGGGGCCAACGAGAGTCTGCTGAGCACAGCACCAGTGCTCCCGACCTCTGGCCTCCTGAGGCCCCAGCCCAGATGGCAAGGGTGCCTCGGCACCCTGGAGGACCTTAGGATGGGGGTGGGGGTGGGGTCCAGAGCTTTCCTGCTCATTTGTGCCCTAAAGTCCCTCACAGGCTGTGCGGAAGCACCTGGCGACTGGCTGTTCTGCTCAGCCCTTGGCTTCCCCCAGTTCTGTTTCTGGGGCTGCTTTCAATAAGGGGTACAAGCCTGGTGAATCCAGAGCTGCAGGTTTGCGGATGAAAGTAGGACTGCCAGCGGTCCTCCCTGCCTAGAGGGTGAACTGTCCCCTCCTGGGAAACAGGGCATGGGGGAGTTCCTGAGCCTATCAGGAGGGAGGCACCACCCTCTCCAGACCCCAGGAGCCCATTAGTGACGCACAACACAGGTGCCCCAATATCTCAGCCCCAGTAGGCCTCGTAGGGTGGCATCACTGGCCAGGCATAGCTCCAGCCCTGCTCAGAGCCCCAACGCTCTTGGCACAACTGGGGCCCTTGGTACCGGGGCACAGCCTTAGCTAGGCTCCAGAAAGAAGAGGGTGGGAAACAAGAAAAGAGGCAAAGGAGGTGAGACCCAGGTCCTCAAGCACGGGGGGCAGGTAGGGGGTGGCAGGAGGTGACGGAAGGGGGCTACCTGGGAGGGCTGCCGTCAGCAAGCCCACGATCGCCAAGGACAGCCGCATGTCTGGTGCCATCCCCCGCCGCTAGGCATGTCCACCAGTGGGACAGGCCATACTGAGCCGGGAGGTGGGCACGGCCGCCTTCTGCCCCTCTCGTCGGTTCTGCCCTTCTCTGTTCCTGTTCGCGTCTTTCTCTCCGCCCCTTTCGCTTGCACGAGGGCCACCCACCCCAGCCTGCAAGTGTCTCTCACGCCTCCGTGCTCGACTTGTGGTTTTGGTCTCCAGGAAGCCAGGCTGGTGTTACAGGGGCTGGGGGAGGAGAGACCCCACTGTCTCTGCATTGGGCCCACCAAGCTGAGCTGAACTCAAGAGAGAGAGAAAGACAGAGAGACTTCCCCAAGGAGTGAAGGAACAACAAAGGGAAATGCAAGGGCACGCCTCCTTTCTGGTTGCCCAGAGAGGAAGGCCTGGCACATAGAAGATGCTCAATACATATCTGTTGCAAGAACGAATGACCGACCCTCTGTCTGTCCCATTCCACAGAATCTGGGTCTCTTGAGAATAAACCCCAAGGTTTACCCTGACATTGGGTGCGATGGTGGCTGAGAAGGCAGGTGTGGGCTTACTCATCTTTGGAGAGGGGAGAGCCTCAGCCTTCCCTCAGAGAAAGTAAATCAGAAGGCCTGGGAGAAGGTTTGTCCCCACTTCCCTCTACAGAGAAGGACTCTGAGGTCCAGGCAGGAGCTGCCCCTGAGGTGGCCCAGAAGGGCCCAGCAGCCCCCACCTCCAGATACCAGGCTGGTCGTTCCTCTGTGGGAGGTCAGAGGGGAAGGTTCATGAGGTCAGGCACAGAAGCCGGGCCTAGAAGGATGGGCAGGATTTCAACAGACAGAGATGGTGGGAGGGTCCCCGGGCCAGAGGGAAGAGCAGGAGCAAAGCCGCGGAGGCGGGGGCTGGCTGGGAAAGGCTGAGCTGTCCAGTTTGGCTGAAGTGGACACAGAAAAAGAGGCAGGAACCACGTGTGTTTAATTCACCACTGTACCCCCAGTGTAGGGTATACAGGGGGTGCTTAATAAGTGTTTGTTGAATGAGTGAATGAGCAGATAACTTAATTTGGTTGTCCAAGCAGAACCCTTGAAGAGATTGAGTCCAGAAGCAGGAGACTGGTTACTCCCCGCCTGCCGCTGTGACCTCGCCTCAGAGGTTCACGGAGCCTGGCCCTACCTCTTACCTCATCCTCGCTTGTCTTCACTTCCCCATCTGTGGCCCCTGCGACCAACCCCGAGGGGGCATTTTATGTTGCAGAGTTTGGAGCCACGGGGAGCCAGGCCCCTCCCACCGCGGGGACCCTGCCCAGCCCTCCGGGTGGAACTGGAACCCGGCGCTGGCACCAGCGGAGGCTGCCCTCTTGTGGAAGGTTGTGGCAGCACAGGCTGGTGGATCGCCTCCAGCTCCTGGATTCAATTCCATTCAGTTGCCATTAGAGTCCTTGGTGTGCCGAGGGCCTAGAGAGGAAACCACATCGCTGCTCTCAGGAGCATGTCGTTCTCAAGCACAAGTGATCAAACGCAGGCCACGGAAAAGTGAACACAACGGAAGTTCTCCTGCAGATTTGAACCAGGTTGGGAAGGATGACTAGATTTTTGCTTCTGGCAATACGGGAGTCAGCATATCCTGAAAAATACCCCAAAAATCTGGATAAAATATTATAAAACATCTTTTAAAATGTATAGTTGAGGAGAGCGGCTATAGCTCAGTGGTTGAGCACCTGCTTCCCATGTACAAGGTCTGCATTCAATCCCTGGTACCTCCTGGGGGGAAAAAAGAAGAAGAAGAATGTATCATTGAGGAAGCAAGAAATTAAGGGAAATCATTAGAGGTCAAAGATGAAAAAAGCACCAATCCAAAGAGATCCTTGGAGCAGAAGCCAGAGTTTTCCCTGAATTCCTGATGATCACTGGTGGCCAAGAACTTCATTTTAATGGGCCTGGAAAAAACCTAGAGCCTGAGCAAAGTTGGAAACAAAATCAGAAACCCCCCACCTAAAGTCAAGACCACTGAAATACCATACATGCCATAGCAGGTGAAGTAGGAGAGCAAAACCTCTCAGAGAGCTCTGACATGGAACTTGCATGGCTCAGCATAGACTTTGGATGGAAATGAAAAAAAAAAAAAATTTAAGAAAAGGTTAGTCTTGAATGGCTCTTAACCACAAGTCAACCCTCATGGGTTTGGGGGTAGAATTCACAGTACCTGTGTGGCAAAAACAACACAACCAGAGAACCAGAAATGAAAGAAAAAAAACAAAAAAACAATAGGAGAATTTAAATTAAAGTAGGTAGTATTTCCCTAGGTACTTGGCAGAAACAAATGTGAAATGCCTCTGTAGAATAACTTCACTTAAACTCAGGCCTCAAAGAATTCCCACAGAAAAGTTCCAAGGAATACAAGCTCACATGCAAAAAAAAAAAATCATAAAACACAGAAAGTCACAAGACAATATAAGTGAGCATTGCACAAAAGAGTAAATGGTTTTTGACCTTTGAAAACTGCAGATATTGGGATTTTTGTATGCATAATTATAAAATAAGGATCGTTCATATCTTTAAGGAAATAAAAGTTGGTAATAGAAAGTATAAATAAGGCACAAGGGTCTATTAAAAGTGATATAGAAGTAGTTTTTCTATAAACGAAGACCATAATCTTCAAAATTAAAGAATCGATGGACATGTTAAACAGTATATTAACATAGATGAAGAGAGAATTAGTGAGCTGGACAATGGATCTGAAGAACTTAGCCAGAATGTGACACAGAGAGACAATGAGGTGAGAAATATGACTCAGAGGTTAAGAGACTAGAGGCTGGAACAAGAAGAATTAGCATATGTCTAATTAGAATTCCAGAAGGAAACGGGAGAGTTGGAGGTTCTAAGAGATATGCCTAAGAATTTTCCAGAATTGATAAAAGAGAAAAATCCTCCAGGACCTGGAAGCTCCACCAACCCAAACATGATAAATAAAAAGATATCTACACCAACCACTTAGGGTAGCAAAACTGCTCCTCCCTAGAGAGAAGGTGAATGAGCTGCAAAGTAGATAGACAGCTAATTTCTCAACATCAACAATTAAAGCCAGAAGACAGTGGAATACCATCTTCAAAGTGTTGAAACTGTCAGCCTTGAATATCTTTCAGTAATGGGGCTGAAATAGATAGTTTCAGACAAAAATTAAGAGAATTTGCAAGGAACAGACACTCATCTAAGGAAATTTAAAGGATATTCTTCAAGAACAAGGAAAATGATCCCAGAAGAGAAGTCTGTTTCAAGTAGGAATGGTAAGTAAATATGTAAAGATGGAGGTAAATTCAACATTAACTGTATTAAACAATGATAATAACGTTTTGGATTGAATCATGTCCTGCACAAAGACATGTTCAAGTCATGAACTCCAGGCCTGTGAATGAACTCACTTGTAAAGGATCTTTTTAAGTTCCTATTAGTTAAGGTGAGGCCAAACTGAATCAAGGTGGGCCTTAATCCAATATGGCTGGCATCCTTATAAGCAGAGGAAACTTGGACACAGGAGGAGGAACAGAAGAGGAAAGAGATGGCCATGTGACAGAGGCAGAAACTGAGTAATGGATTGCCAGCAAGCCACCAGCAGAACACTATGACTTCAGAGAAAGCATGACCCTGCCGACACCTTGATTTTGGACTCCTAGCCTCAAAACCTATGAGACAGCAATTTCCTGTTGTTTAAGACAACCAATCTGTGATATTTGTGATAGTACCCCTGGCAAACTCAGACATGGGGTTAGGAAAGGAAAAAAAAAAAAAACAAGATAAAACCAAAGAACCAGACAACAATAACAAATGAATTGGGAAGGAGGGATCAGAGGTAGAAAGGTCTATTGTGTGTAAGGAAGGGAACATATTGATTAACTTTTGACCCTGTTAGGTTCAATGTGCATGTTAAACTAAGAAAGAAATAAAATGTAGTAGGGTGAGGGCTGCTATAAAGCAAAAAGTAGGCAGAAAAAGAAAAGAAATGAAATGAAATAGGAGAAGCAGGACAAACAGAAGGATGAGTCGGTTTCGGCAGGTCGAAGTGGGTAAAAAGTGGCAGGAAGGGTGCTCCTGGCAGAGGGCACAGGGTAAGAAAAGGCAAGGAGGGGGTTGGATGTGGCTCAAATGGTTGAGCGTCCGTCTCCCATATGGAGGGACCTGGGTTTGATCCCCGGGAACTTCCAGTAAAATAAAGAAAACTATAGAAGGCAGGCGCACCACCAGGCCCCACAAGCAGGTGCCCCGTCAGGCCCCGTGTGTGGGTGCACCGCACACAGCAAGATGATGACATAACAGGAGAGTGACACAAGGGACAGCCAAGACAAGATGCTCCGAAAAACCAGGAACTAAGGTGGCGCAGGTGGCAGAATGCCTCTCTCCCACATTGGAGGGTCCCAGGGTAGAATCCTGGTGAAGACAGGAGAAGAAGGATGAGAAGAGAGGGCAGGAAACAGACACAGAGAATTGCCCAGCGAATGGACACAAAAACAGCAGAAACGGCGGGGGTGGTGGTGGTAAAAAATGGATTTAAAAAAAGTAAATAAATAAATAAATCTTTAAAGGAAAGAAAGAAAAGGCAGGGTAGCATGATGTGAGAGGCCCAGGGATTGAATCACCAGGATACACCCCAAGCAGTACATGTTTCATGGACATAAATCCCAAAACAGGAAACTGGAAGATGTACCCAGCTGGGTGCCCAAATCAGTGAGGTCATTTTTATGTATAACTCTTGGAGCCTTTGGTATTCCATTTGCCTGGGACACCTAGTGGCTGTCTATCCTGTGGAGAAGTTTTCTTCTGGACTCTATCTCTCTCTTGACCTTGGTCCAGCAAAATGGAATAAGCACCATTATTGATAAGAAGGAAGGGAGGACCTAGAACTTTATCCCCTTACCATGTGGCATAGGGAAACGTTAACGCTGGCTGGTATTTAGTGAGGACTTCCTATTGTATACCTGCCAAGTATACAGGACACTTGCCCCCCATCAATTATCACAACAACCCAATTAAATAGGTGCTACCATTAACACAGCTTTGCAAGTAAGGAAACTGAGGTCAGAGGGGTGAAGCAGCTTGCTTAAGATCACATAGCTAAGAGGTAGGGCTAGGCTCTGGACTCAGTTCTGTGTGACCTAAGACCCCGAGCTCTTAATCACAGGCAGGTCAGCCTTTAGGAGGGCTCTAAATATACAGGTATTGGCTGAAATCTGGCACCTCTGCTAGGAAAGGCTCTGGCTCTATGGGACACTAACTGTTGTACCAGCCCTGCCCCCAGCCCAAACCCAGCACACTCCTCAATCTCTGGAGTCCTGAAGCTCCTCAGTCATGACCACAGTCCCCAAACAAGCCACAGCCAGCCCTTGTCTCTCCTGAGGCCCAGAATTTTCTACCAGGGTCTAAATACTCAGCATCTAAATGTGCTTACATTACTTCTGATCATTTATTCATCAATTTAACCCAATTTTCTCATATGTTCTAGGGGCTGGGGACACAGCACTGACTAGAGCAGACAAATATTCCTATTCTCATAGTGCTTACATTTTAGTGGGAGAATCACCTAATAAACACTAAACATAAGAAATAAGTAAATTCTATGGAGAATCAAAATAGAGCAGAGTTGGGGGATTAGGAGTGCCAGGAAGGGGTTACAAATTTAAATAGGCTAGTATCCTAGTCTGGCCTCTCCCCAAATTAAAGCCCAGGACAAGGTCTTGCTTGCTGGCCTTAGCATAAGACTTAAAGAACTGCATGCTTTGTATGTTCTCCCTTAGACACATCCATATGTCTCTACCCCAGAGAGCCTTGTCTCAGAATTTCCTATCGTGTCCCTTCCAGGCGCCTGCCCAGGAGTCCATGTATATCCATACCTTAAGCCACTTTTCCTTCTATTTACAGTGGATGACCAAATGTCATGTCATCTCTCTCGGGAGGATTTCCCATCATCATTTTCCCTTAGGGCCACCTCTGACTTAGGCTGTCATGAAACATCTGCTCATTTCTAGTTAGTACACCATATTGTGCTGTCCCATGGTGACTGAAATCTGAGTTTTTCCTTCATCAAGGACAGCTATAGGGATGATGCTTAAGGCTACAGGTATGAGTTTAAAAAAACCACAGATGCAACAGAGATAGGTGCCATGGGAGTCTGGGCCATCTGTTCAGGTAACTTACTTGTGCCTTCAGGCCCTGCTTGGGCCTGAAGCTCTTGAACAATGGATTGCTGCTGCCCTTCTCCCTGGATCTTCTAGTCTGGTGTGTATGATAACACCCAGCTCATGATGGACTCTTCAGGTCACCTAGTCACTTGGTGCCCCATCATCATGCGTGAGCCTCTATCAGGACTAGGAGATGATTTTCAAATGGCAAGTGGTTCTCTGCTGCAGGTGATAGGGTTTTGCTTCAGAGCTCAAGAGGTTTGTGCTGCAATTCTTTCTCTTCTATTGGAGCCTTCCAGAGACATATCCATTTTGGTATCTCTGGCATGATTTGGCCTTCTGGATCTTACGGCCAGGGTGGCATAGCAACTTGCACCAATGCCTGGACTTGCTACAGAGCTTCTCTTGCTCTGGGCCCCACTCAGGGCTGCTGGTCCTCCAAGTCACATGAGTCAGAGGAGAATTCCCAAGGATGCTATATGCTCCACAGTCCAAAGAGGACCACCAAGTACTGGCCCTTGTTCTCAGCGGTCAGGGAGGTAAGGTGTGAAAGCCTGTTCTTTACCCTAGAGGCAGTATCCCAGTATGCCCCAGACCTTTGGATCCCTAAAATTCCCCCCAAAATGGCAGCCTCCTAAATTGTTGTGGGATTTATCTTCCACCTTTTGGTACAATGGGCAACAATTCTCAAACTTTTGGTCTCAAGGACCCTTTTATATCCTTAGAAATTATCAAGGACCCTAAAGAACTTTTACATATGTGGGTCATATCTATTGATATTTATCATATCAGAAATTAAAACTGAAAATTAGAAAATATGTGTTTCATTGACTTACAAATAATAATAAACTCATTATATGTCAACATAAATAACACTTTTATGTTGTTTTAGTTGAAGTCTATGAGTTATATCTGGCCTCACAGAGATTTGTAGTTGGAAAAGGAAGGAGAATTTTAGCAGCCTTTTAAGATAATCGTGGCTATACTTCTTTGATACTACAAACTTGACAAGTGGTAGTGTCTAAAGGTTAGTTGCAACATGGAATTGAATTCATATCAATGAACATTTAAACTCGGTTAAGCTAAAATCCATTGGTCTAC
>JAQZBX010062368.1:0-16905 GCA_029593785.1 Cabassous unicinctus
CACATGGTAAACGGGGGCTCTATCGATTGAGCCACACCCACTTCCTATTGTGAGGTCTTGCTGCATCAGCCCACCGGGCCGCTCGGGCCGGCCTGCCCTCACAAGGAGGCCCCGGGAAGCGAACCCGGGGCCTCCCATATGGTAAACGGGAGCTCTATCGATTGAGCCACACCCGCTTCCCAAAAGATTTTATTTATTTATTTATTTATCCCCTCCCCTGCTGCTTGTGCTTGCTGTGTCCATTTGCTGTGTGTTTTTCTGTGTCTGCTTGTCTCCCTTTGTTGGGTTGTCCTGCTGTGTCAGCTCACCGCTCTGTGCGGGCTGGCTTGCCTTCACCAGGAGGCCCCGGGAAGCGAACCCGGGGCCTCCCATATGGTAAACGGGAGCTCTATCGATTGAACCACATCCGCTTCCCGCCATTTGGTCTTTAACCCACTTTGCCTAGGTTTTCAGATATGGATTTAGACAAGAACTTCATGGCATTTCATTGTCATCGTGTTTATCTTTTCTTTTTTTCACTGGATGAATATGGTGTTGAAGAGATCTGAATTATTAAAGTTTGGTGGCGTACTATTAAGGGGTTGATTTAGCTGCTGTGATAGGATTTTTTAAACACTTAAGCATTTATTGAGTACTGACAAGGTGCAAGTAGCGAGATACTTGATGCCATGTGCTAGAGTCATTATATGAAAATAAAAGATTAAGATCTCATTTCAAAATGCCTGCAGTCTACCTGGAGTTACAAGTCATATGTATAGAAATACACCTAATAATGGAAGGCTTACACCCTTACTTCATTTGACTTTGGCTCAAATGTCACCCCCTCAGAGAGACCATCACAGTTCACTATAAATCAAGTAAACCAATGAGCACATACTCTGCTTCCTTACCCTGACTTATTTTTTTCTACATAGAACTTCCTGCTACCTGAAAATTAAATATCTGTGTATTTATGTTCTGTTCTTTGTTTACTGATTTTCTCCCCCACTAGATTTAGGTTCCCTGAAGGAATGGACTTTGTTTAATTGCTATGTCCCTGCTGAACAGTAGCTGGTACAATAAATATTTGTTGAATAAAAAAATGAATGGTCTGTATATTATACATCCAGGGAATAATACATTTTTTATTAGCTAAAATAAAAAGTAGAAAATTCTGATAAGAAATCTCAAGAAAATGAATTATTATGGGTATGGACCCACATTTAGGGATGAGTGATACAATCTAGACAGTGGTCAAGTAGGTATGGGTGACCACTCTTAATTTGCTCTCTAGGGTACTTAGAGCAGGGCTCAAGATGTGGCAAAAAAGATACATGGTTGGGTCCACCAACCCCAATAACTCCCCATTACCCCAGAAAAATACATTGGTTGGTCTGTCCCCCTAGGCCTTAGAGAAATGGCTCAGGGAAAAAACCCCACAAAACTATAAAGCATGATGTTGCCTGGAGAGAAAAGTGAGAGTTTGCAAGCTGAGAGCAAAGGAGTGGAACTGACACTCTTCAGAAGAATAAATATTCCCCAGTTGCACCAGGGTGCAAGACTCCCCACATGCGCCTCGCACACTAGCCTTAGAACAGGGAGGGCAAATCTGTGCCTGCTTGTACTCCAGGGACCACATCGCTGTACTTTAAAGCAGGTTTCAAAGCTGGAATCTTTCCCTTTTTAAATGCAGTTATGGATAAACACTCAGCTTACTTTTTTTCTGGAATTAAAAAAATCATGTAATGTTTCATAGTTAATAAAACTCAGCACCTCATTGAAACCAGAGCAAGCTTTCTCCTGTCTGGGGCTTTTTTTGTGTTGGTTGGTAAAGCAGGAGTTGGCATAGAAAGCAAACTCTGGGGACTTTTGATCTCTGAATGTTCTTCATAGACTGAAAAAAATCAGAGTCTCAAGGACTCTTTCAATGCCATGGGATCAACGAATCTAGCCAAGTGTCATAATGTAGGAGACTAAGAAAGTGTAAGAGAAAAGCCAGTGGGAGTACAGTGTTAGAGAAAAGCTGGGTTCACGTGAGTTTCTCTTAGCAAACTGTTCAAGCTCTCCCTCTCCTTGGCCACAGAGGAATGTTGCTTTTGATCTCCACTGTCATACATCCAGCTGTTCCTGGAAAACACCACTTCTGCTTTCTGTTGAACAGTCCTGTTGCTATTTCTGCTGACATTGTGCAGGCATTGAATCTCCTTGCAGGCATCCTTTCACTCCACAGCTGGCTGGTGTTAATGAGGACAGCAATGTGGGCTCAGAGCTGATTAGTTGGCTTTGCACAAGGAACTTGCCTCTCCCCAACGGGCAAGACCCCAAGACTGCGTGAGGACTTCATGTTTTTGTGCTGATGCTCCCAAGGGGGAGAAGTCGGAGTAAATGTCTGCAGTGGAGAACCTAGGGACATCCTCCTCAGTCTGAAGGATAGGCCGTTAACTTTTTATTACCTTGAATTTGAAATTGTGCTTTAAGTGAGAAAAAATGTGTTTGTGAAAAGAACGTTGGGCTAGGGGTTTGTAATTCTCCCCATCATTACTTGTGTGAACTTGGGTATACTATATAAGCTTTAATTCCTAATTTGCCCGTCTCTAAAATAAAGTCAGTGTTTCTCAATCTTTTCAACCCAATTACCTTTAATTGCAAAAAAGTTAAAACATACATGTAACTTTGTCATATCGGATGGTGCCAAATGGTACACTACTTCTCTTTGCCTACAGAATAGTATAGGCTCTGGTTTGACATTCAGGGCCCTCTGTAATCTAGTCCCAGTGCATCTTTCTGCCCTTCTGTGTGACAGCACTCCCTTTAATGGATGTATCTATCCATACATGCCCATGTTCTTCTGCTTTCACGCCTTCACTTCATTGTCCCCTCAGCATGGAGTCTTTTCTCCTTTCCCTCCATCTCTAAATCCTAAGCATCTTTAAGGCCTGGCTCAAATATCATCTCCTCTTCAAGTTTTCCTTTAGTCCTTCAGGAATAATTCCTCCTCTTTAGTTTAACCAGGTCTTTCTTGTTGCACACGTTTTCTATTTTGATTTTGTATTTATTTTCTTATCTCTTCTGCTAGTTGTAAGTTCCTTGGGGCTAGGTATGGTTTCTTTTCCATCTTGATGTTTTCCTCCCCCAACTAGTTCCATATCTAGCACAGAATATGTTCCCATTAAATTTTGTTGTAAGAATAAATAAATTCAACCATAAAGGGGATGAGCAAGAGAGTATTGATGGAACAACAGAAATTCATCTGAATTGCTGGAAAAACAACTTTATAAAATTGCTTTCCTTTTCTTTCATCAATTCCATAGCCTTTTTTTGATTATATAAATAATATTTATTTAACCATTCTCACAATTTTTAAGGTGATTTTTTTCATATATGATTTTATTTCATTCTTAAAGCAGCATGTGGGAAATGAAATTATCCTCATTTAACATGTGAGGTGGAGAAAAGTATCACAAAGTATCACAGAACTGCTCCAGTCCTGGACCTCTGACCTTAAGTTCCAGTCTCTTCCCAGTGCTCCGGGTTGGCGCCCCTACAGAAAGCATAATTTCACATTGCCATTGTCATCATAGCCTTCAAAACTCCACTGGATAGCTGGATTTGAGCCAAAGGCTCCCCTTGGAACCATGAGAGCCGTTGCCTTGGTTTATGAAGTGCTCCTCCTCTGGGCTGTGGCTCACAGGTGCGGAGAGATTGGGGTTGGCGGCTCACTGCTCAGGTGGCCCATTGTGGACAAGCACACACTACTCATCAGCCCAGGGGGGCGGTCAATGACTATCCAATTTCAGTCTTCTTTTTCTGTAGGGAAACCTCCACTTAAGTCAAAGCAGTTGGTATTGGAGGGCTGTGAGTGCGTGTGTGTGTGTGTGTGTGTGTGTGTGTGTGTGTGTGTGTGTGAGAGAGATATCTATATATATTGACAAGCTTCCAGCAGCTCTGCAGACTGGGTGGCTGTGGCCTGTGTTTTTTTCAGTAGGGAAAGAAGTGTAGATAAGGTTGGAGATCCCAATGAATGGCTGAAATGCAAACAGATGATTTTTCTAACTTTGCTTCCTTTTCCCTCCCCCTTTCTTTCCTAAATTCCCTTCCGTCCCTCCTATTTCCCTTTTCCTTTTCCAGTTTTCAGAATATTTTTCTCTTCTTCCACTACTTGGAGATGTTGCCTTAGTTTTAAAGCATGTAATATATGCCAGGCACAATTCTAAGTGCTATACATCTATTAACACATGTAATCCTCACTATTACTATCCCCATTTTACATGTGAGGACATTGAGGCACGGAGAGGTTTAGTGGACTTTCCAATGTTGCTCATCTAATGAGTAGCAGACTTGGGGTTCAAACCCTGGCAACCAGATGCCTGAGTCTGCACTCTTAACCACCTTGATTAAGCAGAAGGAACTTTGTCTTTAAAAGTCTCATAGGCTTGGGTTAAATTGCTGACTTGTTCCTGAAAGCTTATGTGACCTCAGTCAAGTTATATAAACTGCCTGAGCCTCAGATTATCCTTTGAATAGAGTAAACAAACCCTTCCTCAATGTGGTGCCACAAGGACAAAAAAGGGAAAATGTGCTTGGTGCACAGTACGCTTTCCACCCCTATCTGTTTCCTTCTTCTCCCTGGGCCAGAGGCACTGAAGGACCCCGAGAAGGGGTTGGCACCTCCTTTTTAAGGCCTGGGCTCAGGTTTGGGTGCAGTGGGGTGGCGATCTTCCAGAGGCACAACCCCCACAAAACAACCTTCTGAAACTTCCCCAGAAAGGCGCTGGCTCCTTATCGCCCCACCACAGCTGGCCTGAGTCACTTTAAAGGAAGACTGGACTTGTTTCGTTTAACCAAGGCTTTCAAGAAGGTGAACTGCGGGGCGTGGAAAACCCAGACATGTCAAGTCACAGCGCAGTGTCCGCTTTACTCCCCTGTGGCCATTTTTCCTTCTCTCTGTTCTACGACACCCTCAGCCTCAGCAGCAGAGAGATTGTTGTGGGCAGGAGGTCTGTGGCTTGGGCTTTGTCATTCGGAAGGAACAGCAGAGACCGAGGCAGGTCATGGTCATTTCCACCCCGGCTTCACTGTACGGCTGGGAGCCGTCACCGGTGGTTATGAGGCCTTTTGCTCTAAGTTGATCTCTTTGGGTTTTATCACTTCTTAAGGAACTGCCACCTACAGAGACTCTTCCTAGTCTCAAGGCCAAGCATAAGCTCTACCTGGGCTCTGTGGAGTTTCCCACCCCTACGCTGCCACAAACACAAACACAAACACACACAAAGACAATTGCCAGACTCTTTGATGAGCTCCCCTTTGTTCTGCTTAATTTTCAGTTTTTCACGTGCTTGTCTCTAAGTGTTAACAGTGAGCTCCTTGAGGGTAGGTGTTGTTACCTTATTCCTGTGTTTAAGTGCATAGATCAGTGCTTGGTACTGAGTCCATGTCTAATAGATGACTGTTGACTTGAGCAGTTGTGTCTGCCTGCCTTTGTGCCTTTTCATATATTAGGATTGTTCCAGAATCTTCTATCAACTATCTCAGAGATTCTTCATTAGGCACTTACATTGAGGTTGTTCAGTTCATGGGTCCCAAGAGGTTTCCTTGACTTCCCTCTACCCCTTGGCGTACCCCATTCCCTGCTCACTTACTGAGGCAGTTTAGCATAGTGGAACAAAAGTGAGGTGGGCCGCAGGCAGACCTCCTTTGGAAAACTAATTCTGCCATTTATTTACTTCTGTGACCCTGAGCAAGTACATTTCTGAGTCTCAGTTTCCCAGCTGTAAAATGGGATAATAACATTCAGGGCTGCTTATAGCCCACCTCTGTGGCAATTAGAAAAGGAAGTCCCCTGTGGTCTGGGAGCTCTTGGCTTGGCCAACTGAAAGTGGGCTGTTTTGCAGCCTCTGCTTTCTTCCTTGGCCCAAGGCCCTTATGCAGGGTATGCCCAGCACAGCCGTGAGAGGCAGCTCTTAAGGGACTTTCCTTGGAGGGCTGGGGGAAGGCTAAATGAGATTGTATGTATACAGAGTGGGGCATAAAGCAAGGACTCTAAAAGGAAGTGCTATACTTTATGTTTTGGTGACATACTGTACATGCTTCCCCTTACACTGCTACCTGCAAGCCCACTTTTATCTGCCCCTGTGGCAGTTTGGTATTGTTTATGAATTTCAAAAATAGATATTGGATTATGTTTATAAACTGGTCTGTACCTGGGTGTGATTAAATTATGATTAGGGCTTTGATTGGGTCACGTCAGTAGGGGGGGGGGACTCACAGATAAAACTACACAGCAGAACAGAGGAGTGAGTTGGAGTTCTGATGCTGAGTTTTGAGCTGGAGCCTGGGAAGTGAACACACAGGAGAAGAAACAGAGGAATAGATTCGGCTCCTTAGACACGGCAGAAGCCCCGGGAAGAGACAGAGCCATTTGCTTGATAGTCCACAGCTGGCCTTGTGGAGAGAGCACAGCAGCTGAGTCTGGAGAGAACAGAGCCCTAGGAAAAAAGGAACCCAAGAAGCCTAAACTCTTGGTGGCCATCGGCAGCCATCTTGCCCCAACATGTGGCAATAGAATTTGGTGAGGGAAGTAACTTATGCTTTATGGCCTGGTAACTGTCAGCTTTTACCCCAAATAAATACCCTTTATAAAAGCCAACAGATTTCTGGTATTTTGCATCAGCACCCCTTTGGCTGGATAATACAGCCCATACAATGGAAAAACCCTGGGCAGCACTGACTCGTCAGCAGTTTGCCACTGGAGTCTCACCTCCCCTCTCTAGGTACTCCCTCCTTACCCCCATGCCAGGAGCCCAGTGCCCTCATGCTCTCTTTTCTGTCCCCCATACAAATTCTGTTTCTGGAAAGAAGCTGATCTCTGTAGTTGACACTTTACTTTTTCCTAATTGTGAACTAACAGTCTCTGCTATCAGAGATAGATAGAGAAAATGGTAGCTGTTTGGCAAATGTGGACCCATTTCTGAGTCACAAAGTAGTTGCTTCTTCTGAGATGGAAGGCAGACCTGAAGATCTAAGAAAGGCTAGTACCTTACTGGCTGAGACGAACCCCCTCTAGATGCTTGGCATTTTGACGGGAGCATCTTTTCAGATCCTAAAATAAAACCATCAACTTTAAACCAAGCAATGTACATACCAACCTTCGCACTGTATCCCTGGCCCCATCTCATCCCCGAGC
This sequence comes from Cabassous unicinctus, assembly GCA_029593785.1. Taxonomy (NCBI): domain Eukaryota; kingdom Metazoa; phylum Chordata; class Mammalia; order Cingulata; family Chlamyphoridae; genus Cabassous; species Cabassous unicinctus. Next base: position 7,163 of record JAQZBX010062368.1, read on the forward strand.
CTTACCTAGGCTGGCTTGTGTTTTCTCTCCTTTTCTTTGGTTCCTCCTGCCTACCCTGAGAGAACACAGTCAGGGTTGCTCACATCTTTGTCCTTGAAGCTCTCCTTCTCTCCTTTGCAGAAATAGGACAGAGAGTGGGAGGAGAGCAGATACTAATTTCATTCTGGCTCCTTGCTGTGCTCTGAATCCCAAACAGGAGTCACACTGAAGCACATGTGGCAAGAGGTTTCAAGTGACCAAGATCTCCCAAATATCACCAGAATCTTCTGCTGGTGGCTTGAGGGGATTGCTAACGGTGTGGGAGACTGCAAAACTAACTCCCGCAGTTTAGACAACTGACATCTTATATGATGAGGCTCCCAGGGGACAATCAAATCATGAATGAAGAAACGAAATATTTATTATCCCATAGCTAGCCATTCTTGGGCACCTCAGTTAAATTGGTGTTAAATGTCTCATGTGAGCCGACTGCCAGTATGACAGCGTGACTCGTCTTGGGTTACAAAGGAAATGATCTGAATTTGAATCTTGCCTCCTCCAACCTTGCGGCTGTGGAAATGTGAGCAGATTTATATTTTGCTGTCTCAGGGTTCTTTTTAGCAAAGTGTGGGTAGGCATAGTTCCTACCTAATTGGATTACTGTGAGGATTAAATGAAATAACACATGTAAAATGCCCAGCACGATGCCTGGCACATTGTAAGTCCTTCTAAGTGTTAGCTGGCTGTTATTACCAGAGATAATAGTGACAACCAAAAGGGTTCTTTTTCAGTCATGGAAAGTTCATTTGAAACACAATTTTATGTCAAATATATTAGTCTAAATTTAGGAGAGGATTTTCTTGCTTCCTCTTGGCTCCTCTGAACAGCATGATGTGGAATGATTGTTAGACTTAGGTATGAGTTCCGATTCTGTCCACATCAGCCTGTGATCCTGGGCACATCTCATAAGAGATCATGGTCTCAGTTTCCTAATCTGCAAAGCAAAGAGGTTGGAGATTAACTGCCAGCTCCAAAGCCCTGTGCTTCTTTGCTTCTGCTCAGCATTCCTGGCTCAAGGAAAAGGCTGAGTCTGGACTCCTATCCAGATGAATGGTTGGCATGCTGGCTAGTAGCTGGAAGGCCCCTGAGCTTCTGCCATTCTTGCTTTTGATCACTCACATTTTTTTCAGTAAACTGAGCAGATGAAATAAGAGTTCTGTCAGCTTGGACCACTACTTCCTTGCCTGGGCCGGTGGCTCTCCAGCAACGGGCTTCCCAGGGAGATGATTCAATGTTGGCAGCTTACTCTAGACAGAGAAGCCAGAGGCTTGGGGTGTTCTCTTTACTGCTGCCTAGTGTTTCTTGCTTCCTAGCTCTGGGGGAGTCCAAAGTGTTAGAAAGTGAATTCCAAATGTCTAATCTGACCCCAAAGCCACACTTCTGGGTGATTTGCTCTGCTGCATAGTTAAGATTGAATCGCCTTACTAAAGTTTCTAACAATCAGTCTGTAGAGATAAATTAGTCTATATGCAATAGTCTAAGTGTAAGTTAGAAGATGTGCAATCATTTCCTATAAAGCAGCAATAAGGCATCCTATAAGTGAGTAGGGTGAAAAAGACATATAGCCTGTGGGGCCTGAGAGTCATTTATGGTTAGCAATGCTTCACCCTTGGGTGGAATGGCCCCCAAAGAAGTCATGGCCACACTACGACATAGAATTCTAAGATTTTCTTTCCTGGGCTCTTACAGACACCCCTGGCGCAGTTGGACAGTACTGCACATGCCAGCTTTGGGGATCATGGGGTCAAAAGGTCTAGGCAGATGCACAGTTTTCTTGTCAATCTGGTTGGCAAAACACTCCCCAAGATATCACAGCTCTGGCTTGCTTCTTAAACTGTGAGAGATATGAAAGTTTTCTGGTGGCTGACCTAAAGGAAAAAAGGATTTGGGCTGTGGTTGCTCCCAGAACATATAAATTCATGGCTTCTCAGTGTGCTCATAGTCTATATGTATCCCAGATGTCTGCCCTTGTTTTCTTATCTTTTAAGATTCAGAATTGATTTACTTCAAAACCATTTTATGTGGAAGTCCAATGCCTTTCCTAAGATTTCTGCAATTTCATGAGGGGTTTATGGCCCATAGTTATCTCCAGCCTGGAGCTTCTGCTGCTAAATTAGTTCAGTTTATAGATTATCCTTTATGGATAGCTGCTGTTCCACACTGGTCAGGTTGTGATGCTTTGGTCTTTGGTTTCAAACACACACGATCACACACACACACACACACCACTGTCTTTTTGGGCCTGGCAGACATCACTGAAAATTGGTAGAGAAGCTAAACTGGTTTGCTTTAGGCAAGACAAAAATCTTCAAATCCTTTATGAAATTCTTTTATTATTACAAGTCCTTTGCACAGTCTACCTGTTACTTGGCCATCCTCCCTCTTCCCCCACTTCCTGTTAATTCAATTTATTTTTTGATTAATTTGCTTTAGCTACTCATACACTAGGGATCTCACCTTCTTCTCCATTGAATCCCCAGAGATGTTTCCATTTCTAAAGGGATTCTGGTTCCAAATTTCCAGGCAATATCTCCCCCCACCAGTATGTATAACATATATAACACTGAGTGTGGTCTTAGCCCAGGACTGGTTTCTGATCTATGCATCTGTCTAGGCAGTAAAATAGTGGTCAGTAAAGTTGCTCATGCTTCAGTCTGTTTTGTTTCCAGGCCATTTGTTATATCCTTTCAAAGACGTGATCTCCTGGTACAGTCCAGCACCTTCATGACTAGAATGAGTTACCGGAATCTTACAAAATTCTTCATCAGGAACCACTTGTTCCTGCCTGATTTGCTAACTGGCAGCCTTTCTGGCATTCTGTCATCTGCTTTTATTCCCAAGGGTGGGGCTCAGCAGTCACCTCCCCTTTACTCTTTTCCTAGCTCTAGCTTAGGGGAAGCCCACGCTAACCCCTTACTCCATCATCTTTTTATATTAGCAGAGGCATTTGAGGCAGACAGTATGTGTCCCGTGTCTTAGGGGGATACAGGTATGTCTGAGGAGTCCCAGGCCAGCACACTACCATTTTCCTGTGTCTCCCTTCCTCAGAGAAGTGCTCCTGCATGGGCACTTCATAGAAACTTCCTTTAATCTTTAATTCCTCAATAAGTAGGAACTTGTTGAGAATCCACTAGATTTTAGTAACTATGTTAGCTGCTATAAATTATTATATTCTACTTAATTTTGAAGTTTCATGATATTTTTATTCGTACTTTACATCTGATCTAATCAGGGGCATGTTACTTTGGGTGACTATAATTTAAATGTTCATTTCTGCTACATGACCTTATATGGAATTGCTGGAAACTCAGTCCAAGGCTCCTATTTTGGCCCTGGAGGACAATCTCATTAGTTTTTACATTGCTCAGAATCCAGTGGATAAACTGATTCAAACTCTTAAAAAAGCTCCAATACTTTCCTCCAAGAAGTGTACAGTGGGGTTGAGTCATTGCAGGGGAAAGTCCACTTCTCAAGTGTTATGATGGTCAGAAAAAGAGTGACTACCAAGACTTCCTTACTGAGCAGCTCCCGAGCTTCAGAGGGCCATGTGGTGAGAGCTGGGCTTGACAGCAGGTTCCCAGGCCTGGCTTCCATCCTACGGAGAAAGAAAGAAAAAGATTTCCAAAATCTGTGACAAGATAGCACTGGGATGTGGGTGCTCAGGAAATACCCATTCACCTCAAACTGCATAGACCGAGAAACCACTACAGTGGAATGACAGTTAATTTCTCTCATTAGGTATCTGTGTGGGGGTTAGAATGTGAGGAAGGGTATGGGGTAAGTGTGCTAAAGAGAACAGAGGGTCTGGAGTCCCTGTCAAGGAGGGGGATGTGTGGTGTGTTGGGGCTTGAGGCTGAAGAAATGGGAGGAACAGATAGAGAGGTGTTATCTGGGGGTGTGAGATGATTTGCTGGGGGGTGGGGGGAAGGTGAAAGAGCAGCAGGTTGCTGGGTGGTGGGGAGAGAAGAGGAAGCTGGGTGAAGAGCAGACCATGACCTGCCATTATTCACTGAAGGAATTCGATGCACTTTGAGGTTACAGTGGAAAAGAAGGGAGTCATCTTCAGACCACACATGTGTAACTTGACTTAGGCTGCAGACTGTTAACAGACTGAATGTACTCAGCTGACTGAAGGTCCCTACATGGGGAGAGTCAAATGCACTGCTGAGGCATACATTTTCTCTAGATTTTAGGTCTGAGAACCACTAACTGAGGTATGGTTATTTAAATCACAGCTTTATTGTCACTTCTCCAAGGATGCCTCCCTGTTCCTTCAGAGTCAATTAAAGATCCCAGATATACCCACTCTAGTAACAGCTGTAATTTCCTTCTTAGCACTCGTTGCTATAATTAATGATTTCAATACTTATCTGCCTAATGTCTATTGCTCTACCAGACCATTATATTCTATGAAAGAGGTAATTGTATCTGTTCTGTTCACCACTATACGTCTACCTCCTAGGCAAAGCCTGGAATGATTTAATAATTATTTGCTGAATAAATGAATACATTAAAAGAAATGTTCATTGAACAACAACAGTGTGCCGGGGGCCAAGGTAAGTGCTTTGAGGAGATGGCAGATATGCTGGCCACAGGCCCTATCCTCAAGTGGCTTACAAGCTAGTAGCAGAGGATTGCAGGCAAATAACACAAGTGCCATGTGCAATGAGCCTGAGGAGAGCAACAAAGAGAGCTCACAGAGGAGATGGCAATTAGGAACCCTTGTATCCAACTATCAATCACAAAGACTATGAATAAAATATTCTGCTCAATCCTTATGAGGCTGTGAGGAATGCAGGTGGACATTATTATTTCTTTTTTTACAGAGGAAGAAAACAAGAATCAGATGTGATCTGAGATTTGCCCAAAGTGGTGCAGCCCAATTTCCCCCCAGTACACCGGTTTAACATTCCTGTGGATTCAGACCTTGAAGAATGAAAATTTTGGCCATCAGAAATTGGTGGAGGGAATGCAAAGAGAGCATCCAAGGAGGAAGGAACAACATTAGTAAATCACAGATGTTGAACATTGCAGGACCTGGGAATCACAGCATCAAGAATGTCGGTACTAGAAGGAAACTTAGATCATCTAGTCCAAGCTTTTATATTACAGATGAAGAAATTGGACCCAGAGAGATGACGTTACCCTGTCCACAGGCATACATTTAATAAATACTAGAGGGATTAGTTAGACCCAGGCCTCTGGCCTCTTAGCATATCATATCTTCCCCATAAGGGTGTTATGAAGCTTAAATGAGTTAATATTTGTATAACACTTAAAATGGTGCCTCCCACACAACAGGCACAATATGTGTGTTTTAAAAATAATGAATCTCTATGGTGTAGCTTCTTTCAGTTCAACAAGTCAACCCAAATTCGTATAAGTAACTAGTGTAGAAAATGCAAAGTGGTAGGTACTATAGGTACTGTCTTTGCTTTCCAGAAGGTAACAACCTAGTAGGGAAGATAGTCTCAAATGACTATGGTTCAAAAGAGAAAGTACTTAGTGCCACAAAAAAATAGCACTTAAAAAAAAAAAATGCTGTTAGTGGAGAGTGTGGTAGTATCCAAAGTAAGAAGAGCTCAAATGCAATTGGGGAGGATCAGGAACCCTATAATGCTCAGCAGGAAGTACACGGTGGGGGTGGGGGTGGTAAAGCAGGAGCGGAGAGGTTCCCTTGTACTCTGAGGGTTAGACTAGTGAAATCAACAAACAAGGGATGAAATCTATTGTATTTAAAGGTTACTTTAAATGATAGTATACCTCTCAGACAAAATCCAAGAAAATCTTATCAGGACTTGCCTGAAAATGAAAACTGAGACTTAAGCAACAGCACTAATATACAGAAAGAAAGTATGTGTCTTAAGTGCATGTCAGCATGGACCCCAGACAATGGTAGAGTCAGCTAAAATCTAAGATGAGTGAGGTGGTACAAGGTAATTTTGAAGACTCATGGCTCATGTTCTAACCAAGAATGGCATTTGAATTCCACTTACAAACTCATCTGTAGAATGAATTTTCAAGAGGACTGAACAATATATTTGCCAGCACATAGAAAGTATTGAATATATTTTAGTTGTTATAATCATTATTAAGGGAAAAATTTGCAATCCATGGAGTAGGCAAATTCCGAAGTTGGAAATGGTGCATTTAGTTGTTTTAAATTTATGGATGAACCATTAAGATCAATCAACAGCAAACCTCCTATGCTTTGGTTCTATGCTTGCCCAGGTAAATTTCTAATTATAATTTGTTTTCTTATTTATGTTTTTCCAAAAGGTAATGAAGCACTGATCAGTGAATTTCTGTATTTGGGCCACTTGGAGATTAAAAATCTCATTGAAAATGTGAAAACAAACGTTAAGAGGCTGGTCACTTTTGGGTAGGCTGACAAAATTGTTTCTCTGGACTCACAAAGTTGAGGGCTAGACACTGAGCTTTAATCTCCTGGTAATGCAGCGAGGGCTACTGAGATGAGTTCTGAAGAATGGGTTTGATTTAACCACCTTGAAATAGCTTTTTTTTTTTTTTTTTTCACTTTTAATCTCTTATTTCTTTTGCAATTTTGGAATTGAGAAAATGCAAAGGAAGACAAAGTGTAAAATGCTCACATTAAAGAAAAGATAGAGTTAGTTATGGACCAAAAAAGGCTTATTAAGCCCAGAATCCATTGAATAAGAGGTAGGGAAGAAGGAGGAGAGAGAGAGAGCTAGAGCTAGAGCTAGAGCTAGGGCTAAGGCTAGCTATCTAATTAGCTAGCTAGCTAGATGATGAGAGAGACAGGAAAGGGAGAGAGATGGAAAAAAAGTACTGGAGATTGTATCTAGATGGTATGTGGAAGGTAAAAGATGCCAGTAAAAAATTGTCATCCATTTCACAATTGTGCAATGTTTTTGGTGCTTATGGGTGACAAAGGTGAATAAGTGATGGAGAGAAGTAGAAAAGGAAGGAGAAAGGGAAGGCTATAACTGGAAGAAGAGAAAAGAAAGGAGGATAAAAAAAGACAGATGGTGTTGCCCAGTGAGGGCAAAATGCAATATAGGTGGAAGGAACATAGGCACAGTTATATTTACTAAATATTGTGCCTGGAACTTTATATATTTCATTTCTAGGTAGATATTTTTAATCTCTATTTTATAGATAGTGAAATTAAGGTTTACAGAAATTAATTGACTTGCACAAAGTTACATATTTAAGTCAATCCTGAGTCAGGATTTGAATCTAGGTTTGCCTTTCTTCAAAGCCTGTCATCTCTCCCTGCTTATCTCTTCCCATATAGTTAGAAGTCATCTGGTTCAGTGATTTTCACACGTTTTTGACCATGATCCACACTAAAAAGTATATTTTACTTCATATCCCAGTACACACACAAACACATATATAGAGATAGAGCAAAAGTTTTATAAATCAATACTTTGTAAATGTGATACTGATATTTTAAATTTTATTTTATTCTATTTCATTTAAAATACACCAACTAACAGGTTGCAACCCAATGCTCTGTTTTTGTGTTAATACTTATTTCGTACACACACACAGGTGTCAAAGAGTCCTAAATTCTCAGCTCATCGAAAACAGGACTGTGACCTGGATATGATATATGATGGTTTTACAAAAAAATAAGATCTCAGTCTAATGGTAATATATAATTTATTGGCCATTTACTATGGTCAGCCAATTTGCTAAATGCTTAGAATGTATCTCATTGAATCCTAAGAGGTGGATTCTATTATTATGCCCATTTTACAATTTGGGAAATTGAGTCCTCATAAGGATAAGCAACTTATCTAAATTCATGTGATTTAATCTTTGGTCTTACATGGTCCAAAATCTGTGCTCTTAATTGCTCTTAATTATGATCTTCCTAGGTCTTTATAAAATGGTTTTAGAAAATGTTGTTGGGATACACAGGGAAAGCATCATAATACAGAATCCAATAGCAGAGCTGGAGCCAGCATCTACATTTTATGCCTTGCAGTTGATGGCAGGGAAGGTATTTTTCTATTAAATTAAAGAGTGTAATTTTAAGCATGTGCAGAAGGCTCCTTTTTCTAATAAGAAAACTGTCATATCTTTTGGCTGATATCAGGAATTACATTAACTTGAACAAAAATTTTCTATTTCACAAGAGAATGCTTAAATGCCATTCTGAGTAAAGGTAACTCATTAAAGTATGAATTTATCCAATCTAATCTTAAACACAAGTTTAGTTTTGAGCATGTTGAGTTTGAGGTAGAGATTTTGAATGAACTTCAGTACATATAAGCAATAATAATACCAACTAACATTTATTCTGTGTTTCTTATGTGCCAGGCCCAGGGCATACAAATGTTGTCTTTTGTAATCCTTATAGCCCCTTATGGAGTACCTTCTGCTTTTATTCCCATTTTAAGGATGATGAGACAGTGGTACAGAGAGCTGAGTGAATTTGCCTAGACTTACAAAGCCAGTAAATGGTGGGTATGAGATGTGAACTCAGGCAGATTATCTCTGGTGTCTACCATCTTAATCATCACATGGGTACAGCATTCAGAAGATGCCATGGAAAGTTTTAATATGGTTGATAATCAGCCACAACTAAGAAATGGAAATGGCCTGTTAGTCAGCAAGTTTTTGACATTACTCTGCTTTTGCCCCTGACATGGGAAAATGTGGCATCATTTATTTGCAAGGAGCTTTTTTGATGTAGTTTAAGAAAATTAGAGAAGTATGAGAAGTTGTCCTGCTTTATCTTAAATAGTTGCAAACTTCATGTCATTTACCCTCAGATTCAACCTTGTCCTCTGGTTGTTGCTTTCAGTTAAAAACCACTTCCTGTCAGATGATCCATTTGTAAAGTCATAAATTTCTGGGATTCTATTGATTCTATTCCCAATGGTCTATCTGAGAGTTTGTTTGCAGTTTGAGGATGTCACTTGATGGACTGGGGCTTTACTAAAGTACACACAAGCCCATCATTTCACTATTATTTAACAGTCACCTCCAACATGCAAGAGGTTGCAATGGATTAATTTCAAGGAGGGAAGGAAGGGAGGGAGGGAGGAAGGAGGAAGGAAGGAACAAAAGAAAGAAGACTGTCTTGAAAGACTAGGTGTCAAGGTAGAGACCAAAGATGGCTGACATTGACATTAGGGATTTGAAGAACCATATGAAGCCAAGAGAATGTTCAGGATATGAGCATCCAGCTAACTTGAGGTGGTCTGCTGGCTTCAATGGGGCAGTTTGCTTAGGTGGGTCTTCAGTCAAGAGTAAATGGATTTTGGTGATGGTTGTTGCAAGCAGATGGCTCTGTGCTTAAGTTTAAAAGGGAGCTGTTAAATGCTAAAGGATGGAAATGTGCTTGTAGGAAACTTCATTTCCTGTCATACATTAGAGAGTTTAGAGAAGGACTGACTCCAGTGTATGCTGTATGGTGGCTGATTTGAAGTCTGTTTTGTAAAGAGAGAAGGAAGGACATAGTGGAGTTTGCTCCTTGAGGCAGAGGAGTGCTGGGTAAAGACTTGTGCACTTGTCACCTATGTTCGTAGAAACATTATTCACCATTGCCAAAAGTTGGAAACAACCCAGGTGTCCATCAACAGCTGAATGGATAAACAAACTGTGGTCTGTTCCATGATGGAATATTATGCAGCTCTAAGAAGAAATGAAGTCGTAAAGCATATGGCAACATGGATGAACCTGGAGGACATTATGTTGAGTGAAGC
>JAQZBX010062369.1:0-16919 GCA_029593785.1 Cabassous unicinctus
ATCTCTCCATTTCTCTCTTTCAGAATTCCTTTAATGTTTTAAGACATAACTATCCTTCCTTTTTTCATTCTCATATCATTGAATTTATGATACATAATATTGACTACTCTGGGTTTAAATACATTGGTTATTTTTCACAAATAACGTTAAACATCCTTTTGCTATTTTCATCTATATATGCAGCCATCCATGTTTAAATATCCATTTCTTGCTTCTCAACTTTTTTCTAGACATCATGTAATGTCTCCTGTTAAAACTCTTCCAGAGAACTAACTAGATAGCAACATGCTGTGCACACTTTGGGCCAAGGTAGAGGACAGGTTGGCTATGATTGCAATGGAAGCATATACACAGCAGAAAGGCCCAAAAGCACACAGTTAATGGAAGGGTGCTGAATTTATATCCCAATATCCTTATAAGAGACATGAAGATGCTTGTATGTTTACAAAGTAATGTCTGTTTGCAAGTATCCTGTGTGAAGTGTGGCTGGTGGAGTCTGGGTGTGAGGTGAGACAGCCTGAAGGGACTCCGCACCTCTTCTCTTCAGCCTCTGCTTTCACCTATGTTGACTATGACCTGCACTGGGTCCCCCATACAAGAGGGGAATGGTGAAGGGCTGGTGTATGTCTCATATATTAATCCTAATGGTGAGAGCACCAGCTATGCAGAATATGTGAATGGCCAATTCACCACCCCCAGGGACAATGCAAAGAGACAACAATATCTGCAAATGAACAGTCTGAAATCTGAGGACATGGCCATTTATTACTGTGCAAAGTACACACTGAGGGGAAGACGATGCTAACTCATAAATAACCCTCACCTGTGGGGTGGCTGGAAGGAGACATTCAGGACCCATTGAGAGCAAGGATGAGCTACAGAAGCAGGTGCAGGGAAGTGGCTAGGGGCTGTATTCTTTCAGGGCCTGGGGCTTCCTCTTCAGGTAACTGATTCCCCAAGAATAAAGTTCCACCTATCACTGACTTCATGAATTAGAAAAATTTTCAAATAAGAGGAAGCATAATCACATGCAAAATCAGCCTAAGCTCACTTATGAAGGCAGAAATGAATCTGCCCAAGATTCCCAGGTTCAGAATTCTAAGTAGCTCAAAGCAAGTTGGTGAAACATTCACAATGAGAATAAAGAGAGAAAACCCAATAAGATTCCCCATCAGGACACATCTTTGGATTCACTTGGGAACCAAGAGAGAGGCTAATCCATGCCCTAGATTTTAATGGGTTTCAAATTGTCTTCCTACTCACAAAAATGTGTGCATGACCTAAGCATATTGAGCAGACTCACAGAGTCTGGAAGATCGGGTAGTGGGGACAGAAAGTGAGTAGAGGGTAGTGAACTGATGCTCCATCTGGGCAGAAATTATGATCAGGTGGAAGGGCTGGGCTGCAGGGGGCATTTGTACCACCAGGGGTGCACAGGGCCAGCTTAGGGACAATACAGAGGGAGACCTAGTTTTCCTCTTAGATTCTTGCATTTCCTATTTCAGTCCAGCATGTCTTCCTTTTGAACTCAGCTTTTGTTCTTAACAACCCCCAGATTTCTCTCATCTTGTACTGATTAATCTGGTATGGGGAATCAATTCAGTTTTTTGTTCTTCATATCTCACAGTGCTGCTAGCAAGTAGATTGCTTATTTCCTAAACTTAATCCAAACTCTAGTGCTAGGCAATGGTAATTTTCTATCATAAATTAGGAAACCCTTCCTCTCCCCAGATTATTCAATATCTAATATTAATATGTTGGTGTCTTTTGTTTGTTTCTATTTATTTGTCCTTTATGAAGTTGAAACACAATTGTTGATATCTTTATCATTTAAAATGTTTATAGTTTTCAAGGGTAATGTATTTTAATAAGATGACTTTTGACAACTGTTTGTACATGTATGTATGTATGCACATATGTATGATTGTATGTTTGTATTTGTTTAGTTATTCCAGTAAAAAAATTCCTTTGGGAAATCGGGGAAAGAACAGAGCTTGCTGGGAAATGGGAGAGAAAGGTGGAAATCCACACCAAGATTTGGTGTGGGTCCCTCTAAGTGTTGAGACTTGAGTAGTAGACTGTGAGGCTTAAGCTGTGAGAATTAAACTGTGAAGGTTTAGGCCTGTGCAATGGTCCACATGTTGAATCAGCTTTGAGTTTACAAATCCTATGACTCAGAGTACACATACTTCCTAGGCATAGCAAAAATGATTCTTGGAAGTTGTATGTCATATTCTTTCTGTGTAACACTTGAGTAATAACAATGGTGTATAAATAACCCTGCAAATAAAGCAAATAAAGAACAGCCATGCTTGCTTGCCTGTTTGTGTGGAGCAGATGGTGGCTGAGCCAGTATGAAAAAGCTTCCCTCTCCATGTAGAGTCCTTTGCTTCCGACCTCCCTCACGGGCTCCCGAGATGGATGGAAACAATGGACAAATGGTGTAGTCAGCAGGATTTGACATGTTCTCCCACTGCTCCCTTGGCTGTGGAGGAGGTAGGGGGTATGGGCCCTGGGTGGCCACCCACCTGTATGTGGGCTGGGGTGGCAGAGTTTCTGTACTGCTGGTGTGCCTGTCTTGCAGAGATCCCAGATAACACCCCAGCAGCTTTCCTGAGTGCCCTGCAGCAGTTTGAGCCCCTGCTGGCTGATATGAAACCACAAGCAGCGGGTGCTTAGTTAGTCTGGATGTTCCTGTCCTTGCTTTGAGACACCACCCAAGAGACATTGAAACAGGCTAGCCACTTACATGAACAGGAGAGGGAAATTGACCAGTTGCATGAGCAACTGCAGCAGTCACATTTGCGGATAGAGTGCTGAGATGTGTCAGTTAGCAGTAGTTCAAATGAGGAAGAAGTAAGACTCATTTGATGAGCTCATCTGCTTGTTACTTAGAAGATGAAACATGACCAAAACATGGGGCAAGGAGGGGACCCTATGGGGCAGCACCATATCTTCCAGCACACTGTGTAATGTCCTTCTATGCAAGCAAAACTGGTTAAATTGGGACAACAGTTTCAGCAGAAGCCCAGAGAGCCCATAGCTGCATGGCTGCTTTGTCTGTGATATGTGGGGGTGCATGGCATTTTGTGCTCCAGAACTGAGATAGAGAAGTTAGCATTGCTTACTGGCCATCCCTTGCTACACCAGCATCTCTTAAATGCACAGCAGAATCCTGGGGGAAATCCCACCCACTTATTGATGGACTGGCACCAGACACCTGTTCATACAGTCTGAAATAACACAAGAGAGTTGCCAGACTCAGTGAGCCAGTGGAATACATACCCTGACCTTGCACAAGCAGTCTGGGAAATGGGCATGCTTGGTGCTGTCTTTGATGCCTATAACCAGAAACCTGATTCCAAGAGGCTTAAGAATCTGATGAAGGACCTGCTCATGCAATATGCTACTGCCCCTTTAAGGAAACAGCCATGATGGCTAGACTTGGTGGTGACAGGGAGAGACATGCTTCTGTTGTGTTGCCTGAATCCCATAGCACAGTGACCATAAACAATACTATTTGCCAGGAGGGCATGAAGAAATATCAGCAACTATTAAAGAACTGGTCAAGGTACAAATCCTCCATGAGGCCCAGAGCCTGTTTAATGCCCTGGTGTGGCCCATCTGCAGGCCTGATGGGATGTGGCATATGTATGTTGACAATGGAGAGCTCAACAAAGTAGTTCCTCCTTTACATACACCTGTGCCTTCTATTCTTGAACTAATGGATAGTTTGACTTTGACATTGGGAACTTCTCATTTTGTTTTAGACTTAGCAAATGCCTTTTTCTCCATCACCATTGCTTATGAAGCACAGGAGCAGTTTGCCTTCAAGTGGGAAGGTCAACAGTGAACTTTTACTGTACTTCCTATGGGCTATGATCACAGCTCAACCATTTGTCATGGTTTAGTGGCTAAAGACCTAGAAAAGTGGCAACATATTGAAACCGTTCAGGTGTAGCATTATATTGATGATGTAATGTTAACCTCTGATTCTCTTGCAGATTTGGAGTCAGCTGTGGAGAAAAGTGGAGAAGCACTATATTTTCATAGAGAAGAAATTGGCAGCTGTATGAGCTGCCATGCAGAGTACTGAGTCCATAACCCGGGAAGCCCCAATAAAGATATTTATCACCTATCCCATAAAAGGGTGGGTGCAGAATTGGATCACCCAGCCACAAAGTAGCATCACCCAGATAGTAACCATGACCAAGTGGGAGGCCTATTTAGAATAGAGAAGATTTCAGTCCACTGAGTAAAGAATTGCAGTAAGTTTTAAGTCCCTTAATGTATACTGGGACACTGGACTCAGAGACCCCCTTGCAAGTCCCCATGAGGGAAATTTCCCCATACAAAGCCAGGGTAGGCATCATGCCCAAACAGGCTTGGTATACTGATAGAGCCAGCCAAGGGCAGGCAGCTCAATGGACCACCTTAGTGGTAAACCCTCAAACTGATACTATGTAGTATCAATTACGGTTTAGCCAGAGTAGACAGTGGGCTAAATTGCAAGACTTGTGGCTCATAGTTGTCCATGAGGCCAGCCCCACATTGACCCCTATGGGGATGATCTGTGTGGGAAAACCTATCACATTAGGGGTGTCTAAAGAAGTGACAGTGTACCATGTAGCAGATCACTACTGCACTTTGCATCCAGGTAATGATAAAGTGGATCAATTGACTAAATTTACCTTGCAGGTAAACAGTGCTCAGAACATGGCCATGTGGCTGCACTGGAAACTCCTACATGCTAAAGTCCCCACAATGACAAAGCGTGCACACCTTTGCGGCTTAGCTGGGAATGCAAAGGCCACTTAAGCAGCGTGCTATGCATGCCACCAATATTCTCTGTTACATTGGAGGCCACTGCCCAGAACAATGGACCAAATTGAGCAAGAATGTATCCCACTCACAAGATAGCAGGTAGATTTTATTAGGCTATTACCTTTGAGTCAGCAGAGCCTATATGCCCTTATGGCCATTGACACAGCCAAAGGTCTACTGACATATACAGAAGCATTGAGCCCTGAGGCAGGGGTGACCCCCATCCAGGATTCACCATCCCCCTTGGGAGCTAGGAGGAGGGGCCATTCCCAAAGTCTGCATAGTGTGCAGATAGGGCCAGTTGTAGCTTGTCTGCTCATCCAGCTTAGGGTTAGCACCATGTGGTGTGAAATAGGCTTTAGTCAAAGTGGCCAGTAGGACAAACTGCAGGCAGTGTAGCTCATCATAAGGGGGGGAAAAAAAGCCCTGTAACTCTTAATACTGAGAGTTAAGCTATTCTTTTGCAAGTGGCACAAAAATCTGTGGACCATTGTCCAACAATTAAATGGTGTCCTGGACAAGGTGAAGTAATGCCCATAGAAGTTCTCATACAAAGAACAGTGGCTCTGGCTCAGTAGCAAGTTGCAACCAGGGATCCCATGCTGAGGCCCCAGATAAGGCCCCAGAAACATATTCTGTTACCTGCTGTGATGCTGCTCCATGGTAGGAAAACAAAAACCATAGTGTGTCCTTAGACCTTAAAAGCACCCCATGTGGGGTGGCTCACACTTAATGTTCCCTAGAAAACAGGATTGTGGAGAAGATTAACCAATGTTTGACCTTTGCAGGTAGAAGTGACAATGCCATTAACAGCAGCAACAATTTTAAAAAGAACTCTTATATTAACTCTCTAGCCCTATAATAAGTACCCCTCAGCTGCTAAAGCCATAGCCCTCAGGGGTGGAGTGTAAGGGTTGAGACTCAGGCAGCAGCCTGTGAGGGTCGAACTGTGAGGGCTAAATGTGGGTTAAGGGCCAGGTTTAACTGTTGAATCAGCTCTTTGTTTACAAAGTCCTTGACTCAGAGAACACATACTACCTAGGCATAGCAAAAATATTTCTGGGATGTTGTATGTTGTGTTCTTTCTGTGTAACATTTGAGTAATAACAATGGTGTATAAATAACCCAGCAAATAAAGAACAGCCATGCTTCCTTGCCTGTTTGTCTAGAGCAAATGGCAGCTGGGTCAGTATGAAAAAGCTTCCCTCTCTGCCTAGATTCCTTTTTCCACCTACCTACCTCACAGGCTCCCGAGGTGGATGGATGCAGTGGACAGTGACAGACAGAGTGGTCTGGTGCATCAAATACCAGGAATCCTTTTAGACCTAACTCCCCTGGGATCTAGAGGCAAGGGAAGGAGGATCCCCCCAAGGCAGCTCATATTAGCCCAGATAGAAAGACAAGCAAATGCAGCCCCTCCTCTGCTCATGGAAATCATCTCATCTCCTGTTCCTGCAGCTGCTGAAGAAGAACCCATCTGTGCCTCTGTCCTTCCTCAGCGACCACCAACATGGGGACTGTGCTGAACTGGGCTTGCCTCCTCATCACTGTCAAAGGTAACCTCCCTCCTGCATCAGGTTCTGCTGAGAATACTCTAACTGGGATTGCTCAGACTCTGTTTCCTATTTGTCTGCAGGTGTCCTGTGTGATGTTCAGCTGATGGAGTCAGGGGGAGATGTGAGACAGTCTAGGGTTTCTCTGAGCCTCTCCTGCAAAGCCTCTGGATTCACCTTCACTGATTATGGAAGGCACTGGCTTCACTAGGCTCCAGGGCAGGGGCTGGAGTGGGTGACAGGAGTGAGTCAACCAACAGGAAAAAATCAGTGGTACTCTCCCTTAGTTCAAGGGAGATTCACAATCTCCAGGGGCAACCCTACAAGCACAGTCTCTCTTCAAATGACCCACCTAAAAGAAGACAAAACTGTGTCTTACTGAGTGAGACACACAGTGAGGGCAAGACAGGGTAAGCCTAGACATAAATCTCCCCTGCAGGGCACCTGAGAGTGCTGGGCTGCAGGGGGCATTCATGATCACCAGAGTGTGCAGAGGGCCCTTCTTAGCGACAGGTCAGAGGGGAAGGAGTTTCCTCTTAGACCCTGGGGGTTCCTCTTCCTGCCCAGAAAAGTCTCACCAAGAATTCGTTGAGGTTTCTTCTGATTTAAGTCCCTGATTTCTCTCATCTTATAATGGTCAATGATGAATGGGGCCTCAATTCAGTTTTCAACCCTTCATTATTTTAGATTGGTACTATCAACATCTTTCAGTAGGTTGTTGCTGATTAGGGAATCAAGTAATTTCATTCCAAACTCCAGTGCTGTGCAAATTCTTTTTTTCTTTTCTACATTTTCTCTCATGCCTAGTAAAGTGATTATCTCAACAGATTAATTATTGTACATTAGGGTGGTATGCTTCATTCTTGTCTTTTTATCGGTCTTTCCAGGATCTGAAGTAAGATTTTAATGGCATATATCCTCCATTCATGTTTGGCCCCTGGGGTTCTAGTTCTCAGACAGCCTCTCCACAATTTTTTTTTGTCATAGCCAGGCAGGATGTATCATGCATGGGCCATTAAGTTTCCTCATTCTCCATGCAATGAAACGTACCTTTACATTGTCTCCTTCATGTCTCATGAATCCATTTCTTCTCTACATTCTCATTTATGCAGCTAAGTTTGGGTGGCTAATTCCACTGCATAGAATACATTCACCCATCTGCAAACTATATGCCCTCCACCCCTTTATTAGGGTCTTTCAGAAATGCCTTCCCCACACAATCCACCCATTCTAGGTCACAGCAGAAAGCCTTCTTTCTGCTCATCATGCTGCTGTACACACACTAAGGAGGACCCCTAGTTGTCCTGAAAATAGAGACCAAATTCTAACATTGTTGCAAACTCCCAGAACAACTTTGGCACATTACTGCTGTGTATACATCCTGGGAGTCCTAGACTAATTCCAGGTCATTATTTTTGGAGTGCTACACAGAATTCTGTAAAGTGGACAACTGAGTAATTTCTACAGTGTGTATTATTAAAAAGTAAGCATCACAATTCCATCTAGAAAATAAACCTTGTAACATTGGATAACTGCTTTTAACATTTTTATGAAGAATCAATATGTTATTTCAGCCAACATAGTAATAAAAATTATAAAAGTCAAGGTGATTTCACTCATTAGTTATAATATTTATTCATAAATTCATAAGGTAATATGAGTGCTATTACTTTAAATGGGAAAATAAAACAATATAAAACTTACAATGAAATGTTATTTTACATTCATACTTTGTATGGCAAGATTAACAATTATATTCTGGTGAAATGGCATATATTTTAAAATATACTTGTTATTCTAGAATGGAAAGGATGTACATACACATAGAAAAGCATAATTTTGGAGCACTAACTCACACTGTAATGATAAGTGATTTCACATGAATCTAATAGTAAATTCATTGTCTGTGCATGGGTTCTGTGTATGAGAGTAAGAAAGTGATTGAAAAGTTTTAAAATATAAACCTTGTTGTTGAAAATGTTTTAGGTTACAGAAAAGTTACATTGAAAATATAGGGGATTCCCATATATCCCATCTGCTCCACCTTTCATAATTTCCCCAATTAATAACATCTTTTTATTTTTTTATTTTCTTAATAACATCTTATATGAGCATTGTACTTTTGTTATATATGATGAACAAACACTGAAGCATTCCTACTAACCATGGTCTATAGTTTACATTATGGTTTATACTTTGCATTGCAGAATTTTATAGGTTTTGGCCAAATGTATAATGGCCTGTATCCAACATTGCAATATCATGCAGAAAAATTTCAATGCCGTAAAAATGCCCAATGTTCCATCTCTTCTTTCCCCCCTGCCCCCTCAAAAATTCTGGTAACCACTATTTTTATATCAATATTAAAGTTCTTCCATTACTACAATAATAATGTCTACATTGGTAAATATTTGCATTTCCCCCTTAAGTATGTTCATTCCTCAATCTTGATGATTTTGGGATGGTGATGCCCACTCTGCTTCAGATTGAGAGGGGGACTAGATCTCATGGGGCAGATGGATGTAACTGTCTTACGTGCAGTTGTAAACACTCTTTGCTTTTTGGGATTGGGGTTGTCCATCATCATATTGTTAGTTGGAGAGCAGGGGTTGGCTTCAAGTCTGCTGAGATCCAGGGCTTCCCTGACATAAGAATAGGCTGAAGATTTAAGTCTCCAGGACATACATTTAATGCATATAATGTTAATTATAGGTTCAAAAAAAGGGGTAGGAGAATCATGTGTAGGGAAATTATAAATGAATCTAACTCTGTTACATTGGGGATGTAGGTTATATATTCTAAGGTAAGACACACTGATGGGGTGCTGTTTTCATGAGTTTGTTTGTCTTGCCCATAGTGTCTAGATATCTCCAGAGCCCTCAGGAGCACCCCTGCTTGAGGCTTTATTTACTGTGGTAGTTGGTGAGATACACCTGAGATGTGCATAAGCAAAACATCTGAAATGACCTCTCATCTCAATTTGAAATCTCTTAGTAGTAAAAACTCTTTTGTATTTAATTTTTCCCCCTTTTGGTCAAGGTTTTTTCCAAATCTAAAATTTATTTAAATAGAAAATTTAAAAAGAAACATTTCTTTATTACATGATATTAACAAAATCATGATGATTGACCAGCCCCATTCAGAAAGCAAGGATTATCTTCCAATGCAAGCAGAACTATTCCATTCCTCTGTCCCTTAATCTCTGCCAGAAGCAGACAGAGAGGACACCATCCCAAAACCCTCAAGATTTAGGAGTGAACAAAAATTAGGGGAGAGTATAACTGTTGATTAAAACAGATTTATTATTATTGTAGTTTGTCTCTTGTGTTAACAGTGTAATTTGTAACATTGGATTAAAAATGATTCTTAGAACTTTTCTGAACAAAATAAAGAATAATGAACAAATAAACATATCTCACCATATAGAATCAAATTTTTTTAACTTCTAGAAGATCACATAATACAAAGTAATTAAAAAATCAAGAAAATATTTTGAATGGTAATATTGCAATGAATAAGGAAATGAGAAGTTTGATTTTAATAATGGGCACAATATCTAAATTTCCCAGAAAAAATGTATCCTGCAGTAGAAAATCTCACTCTGCAACTTACAGATTATCAGTAAAAATTCCTAAATGCATAATGCATTCATGCTCATTGATGGCCAAGGAAATGTTAAGAATAATAATGCCTTTCACCCATTGTTTAATAGCAAATAAAATAATAACACTTTCATCTGTGGAGTTGAGTTATGTATTTTGTACATATTGCTGATGAAAAAATATATTTGTCACCTTTGAGATAGTAATTCAACAATGTCAAAATATAAATTCATAATTTTTGATGCAATAATATAATTCCCAGAAACCTATTCCATAAGTTAACATGATTTCATTTTTGATGATGGTGTTTTTATCATACATGAGCTTCTATTTTGTTAATAATTTTAGATTTACAGGAAAATGTCAAAGAAAATACAGTTGTACCATCCCAATTTCCCTAATGTTAATATAATATATAACCAGCATATATTTGTCCAAATGAAGAAATAAATTTTGATACATTTGTATTATTAAACTGCAGATATTATAATTGAATCATTTTCCACTAACACCTTTTAAAATTATCTTTATTAAAGCAGTTGTAAGTTTACAGAAAAAAAAGTTGCAAATAGTACTTACTTCTCATATATATGCACACACACATGCACATTCCCCCCCATTATTAACAATTTGCATTACTTTGGTAACTTTCTTACAATTGGTGAAACAATATTATTATAATTTTACTATTAATTAGAGTCCATAGTTTACATTAGGGCTTCTATTTTAAGTTCTATAATGTTTGCATTTTTTATGCTGCTGATATACATATACATACATACTGAATATTCCCATTCTACCATTTTCAGTTAGTCAATTCAGCGGTGTTAATTATACTCACAATGCTATCACCATCAACCATCATCACCATCCATTAACAAAACTTTCCATCATCCCAAGCAGAAACTCCATCACAATTAATCATTATCTGCCCATTTCCCAACCTCACCCAGTCCCTGGTAACCTGTTCTAGTTTCTGACTGATGAATGTGGATACTCTAATTATTCTATGTAACTTAGATCACAAAACAGTTATTTCGTGCCTGGCCTATTTTATACAACATGATCTCTTGAAATTTCATTATACTGTACCATGAATCAGAACTTCATTTCTTTTAAAAGCCTAATAATATTCTAATATATGCTTATATCACTTTGTGATTATCCAGCCTCCAGTTGATGGACAAAGGATTATTTCCACCTTTGGGTAATTGTTAACAATTGTTAATAATGCCAATTTTAGGTTCAAATAATGGTTATTTTGAACATTTGTGCGCAAACACCTGTTCAGGTCCCTGTTTTCAATTCTATTATGTATATACCTAGAAGTCAGTTTGCCAGGTCATGTCACCAAAACGCTTTGTTTGTTTGTTTGTTTTACAAAGAAACCACACTGCATTTAGCTATCACATCTCTTAATAACTTCTGTCCAGGGACAGCTTGTATATTATGTGGTTTTTCAGGGGACTATTCTATAAAAGGAAATTGGATGAAGGGGGTTGAAAATACTATTCATACTATCCGTGTCTGCCCTTATTAACGTCCTAGTTATTGAACAATTACAGAGGAAGGAGTGTTGAAATCAGCAACTACAATGTGGATTTGTCTTTTTCAATTATCAGTTTCATCAACTGGGATTTGGAGTATCAACCCCTTTTCCCTATGCAAAATCAATCTCTGTTACTAATAATCTTAATTTTAGGAACTCTACTTTTTCTGAAGGTAATTTTGAGAAAAAAATTTCTTTTGGTCCTAGTTTTCTAGGTAGACTATCTCTCATCCATCTATCTATCTATCTACCTATCTATCTATCATCTATTTATACCACATCCAGTTTTTAGAAATTTATTACATATGCTACTTTGCTGTTCTATTAGTGTAAATCCCCTCTGGTGTCCTATCCCTCAGGTAAGGTAATGTTTGGGTCCTATTTATTCCTGCTGGCATCTGTCTCTTTGCAGCTTACAAGTTTTTTGCATTCCCCATGACTTCATTTACCTGATGTGTTGAAGTCATTTAATTTGCAGTTTGTTCAGTTTTTGTTATTGATTTTTCTGTTTTTGTGGGAATAATAGAGACCATTATCTCTTAGTGTCAGATTTCTTTCTAATATCGAAAAACCAGAAAAACTCCTAATATACATCAGCAGATGAGTAGATAAGCACATTGAGGTCTATGCCTACATTGGCATACTAGGAAGGCAACTCAGCGTTAGAATAATGAATGCCTGGGACTCAAAACAACATGGATGCATTACCAAAAATTATACTGACTGATAGAAGGTTAACATATAAATGCAAATACTTATGATTCAATTTATATAAATTATGGAAGATGTAAACTAATCCAAAGTAACGTGAAGATCAGTAATTCCCTGGGGACATGGTGAATGGTTGGAAAAGGGCATAAGGAGGAATTACAAAGGGGCAAGAGAAAACTTAAAGGGGTTTTAGGTGAGCACACTTTTTTGATTGTGGTGCTGGTCACATGGGTGTATACATATGTTGGTACTTAATAAATTGAATATTTACATATATGGAGTTTATCATATATTAATTATACCTCAATAAATCCATTTATACAAAGTAGATATATTGGTTGGGAAGAAGAGATGGAGACATAACTAGTGGCACATGATCTAACAGACACCCCTGGAAAACATTTGCTGAACCTGGGTCCTCTCCACATGATTCAGGATAACACTAGAGAACAGCAACACACAATCAGGTCTCATCACACAAAGGGGGTGGGGGAGGATGGAAACCTCACTAGGCTGGTCCCACTCTGTCCTGCAGCTGGTTCAGGGCAGCATTTGGGTCCAGTGGTGAAGAACCCAGTCTAGACATCAGCTCCCACTTGCCAGGTATGTCAGCTCATGGTCATGGCACTGAATCCCTCTATTCTTCTGTGTGTAGTTTTACATCAGTGAAATAGAGGTAGCATTGGTTATTACTTCTGTGTTTAGTGTACCTTTGTAAAAGTGAAATAAAATTGTTGGTATAAATGTTTGACCCAGCATACCCATATAATAAAAAGAAGCACTTTTTCTGAATGCTCTCATTGTCACCCATCTCCCCCAGGTCATGCATATCTGCTCTTGGCACTGTCCCCTCTGAAGGCATCCCAACCCCAGACCTCACCATATCATAGGAGGAAATGAAAATGGACCACTCTCTTTGCTGATGTAAACCAGCCCCTTGCTGACCCTGCAGCTCTGAGGAACCACAACCTTAGATCCCCAGGTGTTCCCAAACAGTGGTGGGAACTAAAAAGATACAATTGACCATGAAGTTTGACTTGACCTGGGTTTGTATTATTGAATTTTAAAAGGCATTTTATGGATAAAAATAAATATTAAGCATATGAGTGCACATGCATGGCAGAAAGTTTGGAAATGTGTGACAGTTTAATGACCAGGTTTTCTTAGTACCAGGAGTTCAATATGGGGTGTAAATGGTGGAGTCTGGGAAAGACTTGGTATGACCTGGGGGGTCACTGAGACTCTCCTGGACATCCTTTTGATTCACATTCAGTAACTACTGGATTGGCTTGTTCCAAGAGGGTCCTGGGAGTGGTCTGGAAAGATGGAATTAAGACACACTATGCAGACCCTATGAAGAGCCAGTTCATTGTCTCAGGAGACAAGGCTTAGAACCTGCTCTGTCTGCAAGTGGATAGACTGAGAACCAAGCACACTGCTGTGCATTATTGAATGAGACAGAGTGAAGGAAGGTACTGTGAGCCCAGATTCAAACCTCCCAGGCAGAGTGAGCTCCAAGGGGCACACAGAACCCCACAGCTCCAGGATCATCTGCAGACAGAAGCATGGGAGGGTGTTTTTTTGTCATCTGGAGTTTTCTTTAAGGGTCTGATTTTTATCATTTCCCTCCCAGTGATCAGTTGTTCTGACCAGTAATCAATGTCCCTATGGATGCCTCAAGAGTTCAGCCAATGAGAGCAGCATGAGCAACTTTGATGCCCTCAGGGTCATTGGGAGCCCAGAGGAGCCTGGTAAGGGGCTGTGGGTGATGGGAAGCTACAACAGCCACACTGAGCACAACTGTAGCTCAGCCATCCATGACCAGGATGCCTGCCAAGGACAGTTCCACTTGTCACCTACAGTCAAAATCCTGAATGCTCAAGACCAAAGAAAAGTTGCTGTGTGGGATCCACATTGCATGGATGAAAGCAGGATACCAGGGCCAGGACACACTCCAGACTTTGGAGCCAAGGGGCTGAGAACAAATGTACCTGGAAGTCAGAAGCACTCATCCCAGGGTCCAGGACCGGGGCAGGGACAGGGGCAGGGGAGCTCAGAGCCACCCAGTCCAGGGGCCAGAAACAGGGGAAAGTCCTGTGGGAGACAGGAGCATATAATCTAGGGAACAGGACCATGGGCATGTGCAGGGGGAATGTAAGAGAACTTCCCTTCAGCATCTGGCATTTCTTCTTATGACTTTTCTGTGTATCTTATGGGAAGGATTACATAAACCTGGTCTTGATACTGCTTACATGGCTTAAGAGAGAGTTTCAGTGAAATTTCATTAATGCAGTTAAATTTGGGTAACTTCACTGATAAATAAAAGCTATAAAGTTATGTGAAACAAACAATATACACCAAAGTTCATCCATGTGAAAAAACAATCAAATGCCAACCTCAACACCAATGCACCAAACTTGGAGATGTGGAAATATGTCACCACTGAAAAATGCACTTTAACTTTCAGCACAGTGACATCACAGTGACAACATTTACTCCACATGTGGATTTCATTTTCCTGCCTGCACCTCCCTCAAAGCACCTTTATCCATGGACTTTCTGAAGGCCTTTTACCCCAAATCCTAACACTGGAACATGTTTTTTTATCATTTTCTCCTTAATCTTCAAACCCTGCTGTAATCATTGGTGACATTAGTGTCCAGACCAATTCCTTTTCACCTCACATTGCTGCTTCAAAACTTGGAACCAGCTTCGAGATGAAGGTTTACTAAATTTATTATTTAATATTTAACATTATTGAATAGCGAGGTTGCAATATGCTGCTTTCATGTTCTGTTAATCATATGATAAGCTAGAAAGATATATTCAGAGATGAGTGGATCAATGTCAGTCAATTTCAGGTGAGGAGCCTGGTGGTGAGTGGGACTCACCTGCCCAGTAGCACAGGTGAGACATGTCAGGGCAGGCCCAGGGCAAGTGGTGGTTGGGCAGTCATGGTGGTCAGAGGGGAGGGCACACACTGGGCCTTTCTGGCTCCCAGAGGGGATTATACAACTAATAGGAGTATTGAAAATATATAACAGCTCTGAAAATTTATTTAAATTTCACACATGAAGCTACAATTGAGGAATGATGCCAGCAAATTGAAGAAAGTGGTGCCAAACCTCCTTTCCTCAACTGCTAATTCAAAAATCAACCAGAATCTGTCATAATCAAACTTGTCAGGGAATATATACATATTATATATTATATACATATTATATTTTCCATATATATGAAATAGATATGTACATAAACAGACACACACACACACACACATATATATATATAAAATGCCTGGATGTAGGGAAGTAGGGGCACAATGAACATATTCCCAGAGCCATTCTTGATCCTTATCCACATGTGAATCCCCATGCAATAAATTTCCTGCCTGGAAGTAAAGGTACCTATGTTTGGAGAGGGGCACTCCAGGGAAATATTTGTGTTTTCCAAGGTCTCAGCCACCATCCTCCTCCCATTGCGCCCTGAAGATAGGGGTTCTTAAACTTTTTTGTACCACAGACTCCTTTGTTAGTCAGATGAAAACCCAGACCCCTTTCTAAGTCCACACTCTACTGTATATTATTTAGAAAATATATCATACTCACACCATCTCCCCACAAGAATAATGTTTTTGTGACTTTCAATTCAAGCTCATGTACCCCTGGTTAAGAAACCCTTCCTTAAGACAAGGAACTCCCTCATCCCCTTTCATTTTACATACAAAGTCACCTCCCTGTTGCAAATCACCACATGGGTGAACAGAGGAATCCAGAGCAAACATTTATTTAAATTTATGTTCCTCCTCAGTCTGGAAAATATTTCCTGGACATCATGGAAATAATTCACAAGAACATGAAGCACTTGTGGTTCTTCCCTTTTCTGGAGGTAGCTCCCAGATGTGAGTGTCTCAGGATTCAGACATGGAAGGTAATGGGGATGCTGCCTCTGAGCACAGGATTCACTGTGGCACTCCTTGTCCTCAGGTGCCCTGTCCCAGGTGCCGTTGCAGGAGTCAAGCCCAGGACTGGTGAATCCCTCACAGACCCTGTCACTCACCTGTAAATTCTCTGGATTCTCTTTAGCTATTACAAGGCATTGGATTCACCAGGCTCCAGGAAATGGGCTGGAGTGGGTCAGCAGGATAATTCATGGAAGCACAAAATATAACCCAAGTCTTCAGTCTCAACTCAGCATTACCAGGGGCACCTTCAAGAATGAAGTTTATTTAAAACAGAGCAGCCTAATAACTGAGGGCATTGTCAAGTATTATTGTGCCAGAGGCACATTGAGGAGAAGTCCTTGTAACCTCAAACACAAACGTCCCCTGCAGGCCCCAGGAGGTGGTTGGGCTTCAGGGGAAACTTCCTACCACCAGGAGACACTCAATGTCCAACCACTGGGTATGGTTCAGAGGGGGTGGGGAGGAGTTCCCTATCCTTGCCTGGGGTTCCCTTTTCTTGCTTAGCAACATGTAAACCGCAGAGAACAGCCTTTGCACCTTTTCTAAGCAGGGCTCTGATATACCCAAGATTTGAAGTCAGAACAGATTTCTCTATGCTATTAAAAGTATGTTTAAATACATACACACATATATATTACATAAACTTTTAAATAAAGTGTTGGAAATAGTCTCACCCTGCAAATACACTTGAAAATGAACAAAATTTGCATTTACCA
>JAQZBX010062370.1:0-16785 GCA_029593785.1 Cabassous unicinctus
GCCTCACAACTCAGCTGTCAGGCCCGTGGGAACTGAAGTTGGGGTGTGAAAACTGAACTTAAGGCTCCTCGGCCTTGCCCGGGGTCCTGCAGTCTGAGCAGAGGCCTGGGCTAGTTTGAAGCAGCCTGTGCTGCCTGCCCCTCCCGCCCCACCCCCACCCCCCGAATTCTTGGGCTGGTGGGATGAGACCTTTCTCCTGGGGTTCCCTTTCTGGGAGCAGAGCCTGGAGAGAGGAGAGTGGGCCAGATCCGCCTCTGTGGCTCCCCTTGTTTACTTTCCTCCTGGTCCCATTCCCACCACCCCCTGGGCAGGAAGGAGGGGACTGAAACTCTTTGTCTTCTTGTCTGAGCATCTATTACATAAAGCCTCATGGTCACATGCAAGGTGGGAGATACAGGAATCATGAAAAAGTATCCCCTCATTTTTACTCTGTGCATTCTGTCTCTATCAAGCTTTAATCCTAGTCTCTTCTTAGGCAGAGCTGGATGTCTCAGGCCCATGAAGATGAAGGTCATGTGCTCAGGAAAAGAGAAAAGCACATCCCCACATTTTCAAATATCACCCTTTTATACTTGAAATGTTGCAAACACTGGATAATGGAACCAAAGGAAACATAACGGTTAAAATGTGGAGGCTTTATCCACGAGAATTCACTATCTTGCTGGTGTTAGGCTCTGTCCTTCCCAGGGAGGACACACAATGAGTCAGAAGTAGACGCCACTCAGCAAAAAACGGTGCGTACTGCTAGAAGACGGCCCAGCTCAGCAGGAATCCTCCTGGGTGCAGGCATTCTGCAGAAGAGGGACTGTGCCGGGGCCAAGGCAAGAGCAAGACTTTCATAGGGTGACAGGAAGGCTACGACGGGTGGGCTGCCACACAGGCTCTGATTCGCTCTTTCCTTTTGGAGGAAAGAAGATGCAGGCAACTCAAACCACCAGAAGCAAGGGGCTGGCCGGTGGGCCTACTTCACAGCCCCTCTGGGGGCCAGGGTGCAGCAGGCTGTGGTGTGGGTCCTCGCATCTCGTGTGCTGGGCAAAGCCACACTCGCAGCCACTCACTGGCATATGTAGCTGACCACGTGCCCAGCCATTTCCAGTCACGCATGTGTGTGTGTTTCCACGTGAACACCTGCCGAACTCTCAGTGTAGGGCCTGACATGCAGCAAGCAGTCCATTCATGCCAGCTGTTCTATGACAATGCACACAGAGACAGGGTCTCCTAGACTTAAACATGCACACCGAGACATGGACACCCAGACGTGTACGTCCTCCTCCTCAGAAAGACAGCCAGTTGCCTTTCTGCAGGTACACTCATTCCCGCACTAGAAGACATGGAGAAACACACCACGCAGGATAAGGAAATGAACACCTATTGGGACTTTACTGCACAGTAGACATTGTTCTAACATGATACAAGAAGATTAAATGATTTAATCCTTACAACTTTAGGAGGGAGGTGTTATTATTTACCTCCATTTAATAGATGGAGAATTCAGTCACACAGAGGTCACAGAGCTGGTAACTGGGAACACTGGCATTCAGTCCTGGGCAGTCTGGCCTCCATGCCAGCATACTTGCTCACAGGCACCCACTGCGCGGCACCCACTCAGTCATGGACCTTCACTCAGATGTGAAGCAACCTTTTATGTACGAGTAGACACATCCACATTCACAAGACAGACACGAATCTGTGCCACGTGCAGGCTGAAAGCAGGTGTCTCTGACTCTTGCAGAAATTTCCTAGCCTACAGATGAACTGGCTTCATTTGCTAATGCTTGCTCTGGGTTGGTAGGTTTTCAACTTGCTGTAGCCGTTGTTAGGTTCACGGCCCTGACTCTTCTGGGGAGCCCAGTGTGGATTTGGGGAGGACTCCCACCTGCCTTCACCTCCAGTGGCTCAATCAAGATTTGGCCTGGTCAGAGGAGTTCAGGATGCCTGACCTCTTCCCCACCCCCTTGGCCTCTGGAGGGGCTGCGAGTGCTGGGTGCTGCCTGACTTTGTGCTTACCTACGCCTGGCTCTTGTGCCTTACCTCCTGCCTGGGGCCAGGTGTCACCTAGCTGGAGGTTTTGTGGGGGTCCCAACTTGTGCCTTGGGCTCCCTGGGGGCAGGGGAAGGGGCCTCTGCACAAAGGGTGGGCTGGACCCAGCCAGGCCTTGGAGCCTCAGGGGCCACCTTGATGTCCTAGCATGGCCCTGGCTGAGTGGGCCCTGGGCTGGGTGTGGGCCTTTTCTCCGGAGGCCAGGCTCACTAGGTGGGGGATTTGTAGTACCAGAATGTCAGAGTGAGCTGGGGGCTTTGGGCTCATCTAGTCCAGCATCCTCATTTTATAGGTGAGAAACCGTGTCTCTGAGATGGGAAGGAATATGCCTGAGCTCACCCTGCAAGCCGTCAAACCCAAGTCTTAACTCCAAATCCATCGTTCAGTGTATCATAGAATAAGGCTCTGGGGAGGTGACAAAGGCTTCCTAGGTGCACAAGTTATGGAAATTCAGCCGAGCCAGAGGCAGAGGCATCCAGAGTCACCATTCCTTGCCCAGTGTGGCTGACTCACATTTTAATCCAGACCCAAGGAGACCTTTTCAGAAGAACTTTGGCTGAGACATGGGAGGCACACCTGGTCCTGCCCAGGGTCCCTGGGCCTGCTCAGAGCCACACCAACACCTCTGGCCTGAAAAAGACCCAAACACTCCTCCTTGCTGCATTTGCATTTCACTGAGAACAAAATCCAAACATGCCTGCATCTTACCCCACCTTTCTCCTGGACCGTCCTCTACATTGGCAAACACCAGGCACTGCTGTAAGCACTTTACCTGAATAACTCATTTAATCCACATGACAACCTGATGGGGCAGGCACCACCCCCACCCCCACCACCCCCATTTTATCAATTAGGAAATTGAGGCGCAAGGGGGTTAGAACTTGCCAAGGACCCCAGGTGAGAAAGGGGCAGAGTGAGGACTTGAACCAAGGCAATGCGGCCTCCACCCAGGCGCTGCCAGCCAGGACCTCCAGCATAAGGGCGAGTCACCATGCCCCTAGAAGAGGCTCGACCCGTCTCACCCACAGCGGCTCCACAGACCAGTGAGGAGAGAACCCAGGCAGGCCCAAGGCTGCACCCCAGGCCCCAGCCGCGGCCTGTCTTAGGCTCCTGCCTTACCTGCCCTGCCCTGTGGAACTGAGGTGTACATGCTATCCTGGTCTTAGAAACGTCCTGGCTTCCTGGTCTTCCAAGAACCAGTGGCTGCTGTCACCTCCTCAACTCACCTTTCCCATCTCCTTTTCTCTTCTCCCCATACTACCGTTTTGACTGAAGTGTGGAGAGATCTTTTCCCTAAATTTGCCAAAGAAAGGTTAGGGCTTTTGAGAAAGATCTCTTAGAAGAAAACTACGGGTAAAGGAATCACATTCCAAACTGTAAAAATGGTGAGTGTGGGGAACATAGGCCTTGGATGTTCCACAGTTAGCAAAGCCCAACTGGCTTTGCCTGAGGGCTCCCTCTCGGCCTAGCTCTAGGGCCTGGGCCCAGAACTGGGGGCCCTGAGAAGGCAGCAGGCCTTAGGCTGGGGGCAGGTCCGGCTCTGTCGTGCTCTCTCACCCCATTCTAGGCCAGGCAGGTCGCGCAGATGTGACCACTGCAGCTGTCACTGACTCTGCAGGTGGGAAAGAGGGTTTCTCAGCATCCCACCCCCACCCCCATACTCCTCCCGGTCTTTCTGGGTGGCTGTCCATGTGTCCGTTCTGGTCCTGATATGTGCCCAACTTCCCTCCTGGCTGCTATAACCCTTCTGGTCCCCTCTTGGTCAGGCACCTATTTTATTGGCAGAGATCATGACCGGAGGCCACAGAAGTGTGTCTAAATATTTAAAAGTTATAAATCAAGGTAACAGACTATTAAAATAAAATATATTGTGTCCTTCAACTTTGACAAATTTACCTTCAGAACAATACAATTGAAAAATATGTGTAAAGTTATGATTTTTATAGAACTGAAAGTCTGCAAAGTATCTTCAATATTTTGAGGTACTTCAATATTTATTATTGAGTACTTCAGGGGCTCTGTTGATGAGCCAGCGATTGAATGTGTAATGCAATAAAGGCATTTATAATTAATCAATTAGTGTATATTTACTCTTTAAAAAGTATTTTCTTAATTTCAGGAAAAGTATTACTCATGTTATAGTAGAGAGTTTTCACATAATCTGTGTTCTCGTGACAGTAATGATCTAAAGAATTAAAAATAAAATGCCATGGCATTCAGAGGTGTTTTGCTTATCTATTGCTGCATAACAATCCACTCCAAAATTTAGTAGCTTAAAAATCAACCTGTGCATTATCTCTCATGGTTCTGTGGGGATTGGGCTTAACTGAGTATCTCCTCTGCCGATGGTGCTTGGGAATTCTCCTGCAGTTGTGGTTAGGTGGTGGATGGAGCTAGGGTTGGCAGGAGGCTCAGCCAGCATGTTGGGACAGCTGGGGCTTTCTTCCTCTCCATGTAATCTTTGACCCTCTCTCTCTTCACATGGTCGCTCCTGTACGGTGGCTGGACTCCCTACCTGGCAGCTCAGGACTCCCAGCAGTGAGTCTTCCAAAAGGGAAGCAGTGGAAGCTGCCAGCCCTCTTACCAGTTCTGTTCAAAACTTGTGCAGTGCACTTCTACCACATTCCATTGGTTAGCGTTGAGTCATAGGCCAGCCCAGATTTAATGTGGGGGGACCACACAAGGCCACAAATACCAGGAGGTGGTGTTCACGGGAGCCTTCTGTGGACACCAAGGACTGCAGGGCTGGAAGTGGTGTGTTGTTGTAACTAAAACCTAAAGCCTGTGGCATTTGCTTCGGGTCAGGTGGAGGGCAGAAGCTGAAGAACCTTGAGGAGATTGTTTCTAAAGTCTTGAAACAAAGTGTGGAAACTGTTACTGGAGGCTAGAGAAAGGGTGACCTGGGTGAGTGCCCTGCAGAAGAATTAAATGAGACCATAACCTTCAGTAACATGAAAAATAAAATGGGTGTCTGATGAATTTATGGATCTGGCTAAGGAGATTTCCAAGCAGAATATTGAAAGTGCTTACAACCTCTCTCAGATGACTATGATAAAAATAGGAAAAGATAGAAATGAACAGAATTTAGGAAATATAGAGAGCCCAGGACTCTTGTTCCAACCAGCAAAAGGTTCTCAAAGTAAAAAATGGCCTCAGGCAAAGATCAAATCCAGGGTGCTGCCAGTAAAATGTGGTCTTGGGTAAAGATGTAGACTAGGGTGTGACTGCAAGACCCTTTGTTAAGATCTCGGAAAGATTTAAGGGCACGTCTCATAGACCCTCTGGATAGACAGTAAAGCTTTTGAAAATCTTAAGGGTGTACCTCTTAGACCCCCTCTGCTAGACAACAGGACTTCTAAGAATTCCACAGCAACCTCATAGGTGGCCTAAAGTAGAGAAGGGCCTGTCTTGGAAATCAGTGGAAATGTGGGTTTTGTCTTATGGAATAGGTTATAATTTGGTATATGAGAAACCCACAAAGTCTTTGAAAGAATTATATTGGCTAGGATTGAAAGGGGTAGAGACAGCTCAAAATGAAGACAGACCTTTTTTATTAGGCAGGAAGTAGACCAAGAAGTCTATTTACCTACCAAAAACTGGCCATCTATTATGGAAAATGAAGGATGACTCAGAGTGTGGAGCCAAGAGCCCATAGGGCTGAGCCAAGAGCAATGGACAACTATTCTCAGAGAGCAGGACCGAGCCTCAATGAAGGAACTGGCAACTTGTGCCTGGCTTGATTTCAGAGTTGCTCTGCCCAAGTTTCTCCTCTTCTGAATGGGGGTCTGTTGCAGCTATCCTGTGCCATTGTTGGATGTCGGGTGTGTGTGTGAAAGATGACCTGTCACTTTAGTTTACAGATCTTCAGATCAAGAGGAACCATCTCTGAGGACCCACATCTGAGGAGCCACCTCTCCACCTGGACCTGATTTCGCTGTTGAGGTCCTGGATTTGGAGGCTGAACTTGATGACTTAACGGGATGAGGCTTTGGGGGTCTTGGAGAGTGAGTGTATCTTGCATGTGGGAGGACCATGACTCCTTAAGGGCCAGAGGGCAGACTGTGGAGGCTAATCTGCCAAGATAGACCCAAATTAACCAAACCTGTGGTTTTCATTACCTTGTGTAGTCTCCTCCCTTTGCATCTGGGATACTCCTGTGACTCTCTTTTGACCGATAGAAAGCAGTTTTAGTGGTGCTGCATGACTTCTGAGTTTATTTCATGGCTTCCCTCTGGCTCTCTTAGAATGCTTGCTCTGGGGTAAGCCATCTGTCATGTAAGAAGTCCCATTCCTCTGAGACTGCCATGCTATGAGGAAGCCAAGATAACCACATGGAAAGGCCATGTGGAGAAAGTAATATACTCAGTCAGCCCCCAGTTGTTCCAGCTAAAGCACCAGTTTTGTGCATGAAGATGCTGCCATCTTGGACATCCAGTCCTGTTGAACTTGCATTTGATTCTAGACCCTGCTCTCATTTGACTGCAACCACATGAGAGACCTCCCCAAGCAGCCAAGCTCAGTCAACCCACAGAATTGTGAGGGATAAAAGAATTTATTTTAAGCCATTAAGTTTGGGGTTTGTTATGCAGCAATAGATAACTGAAACAAGACAATGTTTGCATTTATTTTCAGCAAAAAATGAAAATTAAGTAAATTGTAAAAGATAAAAAAATAATTACTTGTCATGTAAGTTTTTAAAAGTTTTTTTTTAAATGCCCCAAATTATATATTAAAATTAAAAGGGAAATGTAATTAACATAATTAATAACTTCTATCTCATATATTCAAATTTTAAACAAAATATTTAAATAAAGCTGATTTTTTAATTTGAGCTTTGGAAATGTAATTAAATCTTAAACATTTCTATAAAAATAAAATTATTCATAGTTCTAGCATCTACTGCTTATCTAGTTGCAAATGTAAAGAATCAGTATCACATTTTATGCATGTTAAATCTTGACCTGCATATATGCAAATTTAGGAGAATTATGAATTATTTGTACTGGAAAGTGTTCCTCAGCTGCCATGTGCAACTGTAGCAAATACTGTGCTAATTTGTGAGTACCTCTGGAGCCACAGAGACAGGCAAGAAAATGCTTGCTTGCTGCTCTTGGGAGATCTCTACTTCTATTGCATTCTTGGTATTTGCAAGGAAACACTTGGCAAATTAATGTCTTTGCTCTTACCTAAGTGCTTTTGCCATTCAAATCCTCCCTACGCAGGCTCCGTCTCTGATGTTAGCAGCAGTACAACCCCCAAATCTTCATAGGTTTAGACAGAGTCTCCTTGCGATTCAAGGGCATAATGTAAACGACCATTCCCTTGGGGCCTGAATGGCATTCCTCCTGGGAGTGGCTGCTGACGGTGGAGCTGACGCTGTGTTAGTGCTGAGGCCTCCCTGCATTCTCTAAAACGTGTGTGCTGCTTCCAGCTCCCCTGTGCAGAGCTGGCGACGCCTCCCTTTTGCGTCTCTCCTAGAGCGCTATAAGACTCTGCCCCTGGAAAGACTCATTCTCACTCTTACTTAGTTCTTTGGTTTGAAATATACCTCAGAGTCTGGTGTATTAGTGGGGTCATTTCCAGCTGCAAGTGACAGAAGACCAACTCAAACAGGCGTAACAAAAAGGGATCGTGTTGGCTTCTACAACTGGGAAGTCCCAAAGCAACATCCAGGGCTCAAACTTTTTGCTTTCAGGCAGGAGAGCTGGAGAGACGTGTGAATGGTACAACAGTTCTACTGGAAGGCTCTTAGCGAGAGGAGAGCCTTCTAGACGGCCTCTCGCAGACATTCACTCCACACAAAAGCTTTCCAGAAGGAACCCCCCAGAAGCTTGGCAGGCAGGACAGATTACCCTCCCCAAGGCCCAGCAGGGCCCCCTCCCCAGGGCTCTCCTCTCTCCATTCACTTCCCACCGACCCTTCCAGCTGGATGTAGCTGCTGCTCCTTCCTCACCCCTCCCTGTCCGTCCAAAGTCTCCAGTGTTTCCTGCCATACACTTCTAAGGCTTCTTAGAGTCTGCTCTGAAAACTAACCCTGAGAGGAAAGAAAGGAGGGCCTGGGAAGGCATGTCTTCAAGGCTCCTTGCCAAGTGCTGTCAGGCCTGCTGCCTGCCAGCAGGGAGGCTGGCCTCCACCCGAGGCCATCTGAGCCTACACATGTGCGTGGGCCACACCCTGGGCCGAGACTTACCTGATGGGCCGGGTCCTCTCCTCTGGGGCTCAAACCCCTGCTCTGGTGGGGCAATGCCATCCTCCCACCCTTCTTTTCTCTGTCTTTCTTCCTTCTCCTCCTTAGGTGGCTTGATATTTCTCTCCCCTCCAGCTCATGGGTTCTGTCTTCTGCTCTCACTCCTGTCTCTCCTGCTCCCCCAGTCCCCCACCTTGCCTCCTCAACCTAAATGAGGTTGGTCAAACAAACATGGTTCATCCAGATTATGAACACCATAAGTCAGATTATGTTTCAGAAGAATGTTTGATGACATGAAATTACCCATTGCTATATTGTGGTGGGAAGAGAGCAGTTCACAAAGCATTAGAGGAATGAGCTCAGTTTTCTAACCCCTGTCCCTTCCAAAAGAGATGATGCAAATCACTCAACCCAGAGTCATATCTATATATAAAATCACAGTGTCCACAGCCTTTCAACTCTGCCCTTTGGGGTCAAGGGCCCCGTGAAGACCCAAGCCAAGGCCAGAATGCATTTCAAAGGCTGGCCCATCCTGCCTCCCCCTACCCCTCTATGGTATTTGTCACTTCCTCCCCGAGGAGCATCCGGAGGGCCTGGCCTTGGGGAAAGATGAAGGCAGAATTGTTGGCTCAAAGTCCAAACACATAATAAAGGCATCTCCCAGCCCCACCTAAGGACATGATAATATGTGTTTACTCACACAAACACAGAGCAGCCCTGGCCTGCCATAAACCATCTCTTATTACCAAACCAGAATCTTTTCCATCTGTGTTTAAGCTGAAGCCTATGAAATAATGTCTATAAAAGTAAGATTGGAAACGAAAATATCGAATGCAATAAATTATGGCTACATTGTGTTCCCTCCTGAGGGACGCCCTGGCCAAAGAGCCTTCAGTATTTCTATCTAGGACTGTGCTTTGTATTTCCTCATAAAGCATTCCATTTGTTAACAGGAAGAAACGGCTTAGATGGCTGAAGTTTATTCAAGAGGGCTGTGGTACTTGGCTGTCTGTACCTGCCTGGCATCTTAATTTCCCTTCCAAAGCAGAGTTGCTGTTGAAGTGCAAAATGAAAGCCAAAAGGGAGGTTGCCCAAGGAAAGATTTGTTGGCCAGTTTCCATCACTGCTGCCATCTCCCTCCTCACCACCCCACCACCAACATCCAAACCACTATCGGGACGCCAGGCGCCATCATCATCTTCCTTTACTGACTGAACACATCTACCATTTCCCAGGCATTGCCTAAAGTCTTGGGAGGGAGGGAGCCTGGGAGATTACTATGGCATAGATATGTGAGCTTAAAATCTCCAGGGGAGAGAAGTCAGCTCTACAAATTACTTAGCACAAGAAGGAAAGTTATCAGTGAGGTCAAGAAAAATTCTCCCGGACACCAAAGGAGGGAGAGCTGAGTCTCTCTGGAGGAAGCGACTTTTGAATTGAGCCTGGAAGAGGGGGTTGGTTCTGAACCTGCAGAACTGGAAGGAAAAGGCCTTGTGGGAAGAGGAATTGATTTAAGGAAAATCACAAAATTGTAACAGCTAGATGAGGATGGGAGGAATGAATTCACTTTGGCTGGACCCCAAGGTGCATGAGGAGCAGGGAGGAAAATCAGGCTGCAGGGTGAGTGGGACTAGATCAAGGAATATGATGAATAAAAGAAAGGGCCCCTCAGTCTAAGGATTTTGGCTTTTTATATGATGGAAAGCAGAGAGCCAATGGCAAGTTATTGAGGGTGGAAGGACAGAGTTAGTTTTGCAACTAATCATTGTAATGTGATCATTGGGCCAGCAAACCTTCCTCTTTCTATATGCCCTTCCCTGAAAGGCTCTCAAATCTTCCTCTCTGTTGACGGTTTCAAAAATTCAACAGAAATTTTGAGTATTATCCATATGCTTGAAATCCTACTGTTTTGTGGCTGAGAGGAGGCAGTGGGATAAGAATGAAACATATAAAGCATAAACTGTTGCTTGTACCCCGGGTGAATAATGGCATCTTTCTAGAGAGCAGATTTTGCTTGGGAAAGGCATGGAGCACAGGGTGCCAGGGTGCTTTTGGATTGGCAGGCACCACAAAAGGACAGGTAGAGATGAAAGGACAGACTTGGGGTCAGCTAACATGGCAGGCATCCTTCTTGGTAGGATCAACCTCCGAAGTGTTAGACTTGGAGGAGGGAACCCAAGGGTCCAAGCCCAGGGCACCCTCAGGGGCCAAAGGGAGGAAGCCCAGTTTCCCCGTGCCTGGGATGGGTGTACGAGGCTGGTGCCCCTTCCATGGGCCTCATCCTTTGGTGCTGAGGGTGAGCTGCCCTCATCCTGCTCCCCCAACGACTCTGACACTGACCTCTGGAGTTGCATCAGGAAGGATTTCTAAGCTCTTTTAAAACTCCTTACTTGGCTTTATTTAATAGCCCTGCTCCCAGTGCAATTACACATGCTATTCTCTCCTCTCTGGGCCAGGTAGGTATGAGGTCAACGTAGAGGGAGGAAAACGGACCAGTTACCCCACTGGGATTGGGCATCAACCCCCAATCTCCGGCAGACACTTAGGACGGAGACCTTGAGTCTCACCCTCCTCCTCCACCAGCTTCTGAGTGTGGGTCCAAGGAGTTGGGGCTATGGGAGAAGAGAGGCTTGTGACCCTGCTCCCACCTCCCTGCCTCGTTATTCTCTGAAGACAGGCGGAAAGGGCGTCTCCAGGCCATGCTGGCAGCCCGGCCACGTTTGTGGCGGGCGGTGTTTATGTGAACGCACAAATGTTTATGCAAGATTGCCAACCGGTTATTTATGAGCCTCTCAGCCCTTCCCCAGTAAAAGCTGTTCCCTCAGTGTTCTGACAGGCCCCCCATCTGTAACTAATGTGTCACTCCCCCAGCTAATGCAGTTCACTTGTGTTTATTTTTGCACAAAAGCAATTTATCCAGCCGCTCACAGAAAACGGCCCTGTCGGGAGCCTTCTTTGGAGCAGAGTGTTTTTCCTCAAAAGAGAGTCCAAATGGCTCCCAGGGCAGGGCGGGCTTCCGTTGTGTTTGTCGGGGTGGGCTTCTGGCTGTGTGTCCAAGGGTATGTCGCAGTGTAAAAACGAGAGTGTGCGAGAGTGTGTGGGGGTGTCTGTCAGTGTGGCTGAGGCTTGGGCCCTTGCTGTGGTCTCTAAGTATATGGATGTGTGTCTGTCTGTCTTTCTGGGCCTATGTGGGTTTGAGTGCTTGTCTCTGAATCTGTGAGTTCTGCCTGTGTGTGTTTGGATTAATTTTTAGAGAAAGGTGTTGGGGGTGGGGCTAGGTCTA
This sequence comes from Cabassous unicinctus, assembly GCA_029593785.1. Classification (NCBI taxonomy): domain Eukaryota; kingdom Metazoa; phylum Chordata; class Mammalia; order Cingulata; family Chlamyphoridae; genus Cabassous; species Cabassous unicinctus. The sequence continues at coordinate 11,511 of JAQZBX010062370.1, forward strand.
ACTTCGCGTTCCCTCTGGTGGACATAAATCAAAGTTGGGAAAGTGGGTTGTTAGCAGTTAAAGGGCCTGGAGGAGGGGGCTGAAGGAATGGGGGTGGGGGGTGAGGCTGAAGGTTAAAAGGGAGGATGATTGGCTTCGGGGCGGAAGGAACATAAGTACTGGTAGGCCAGGGACGTAACTATAAAACTTGGGAAGATGGCTTGAAGATTGCATAAAGTCCCTTCCCTGCTTTGTTAATTTTATCATCCTATTATGTTTTCCTTTAGTTCTGGCTGTCAAACTTTGTAGTGAAAAGGATGCTCTGTGGGCTTGTTTTGGGGCGCAGTAAGAAAGGAAAAGGGGTTGGGGATGGGGTATGGCAGTGACCAGGCAGGTCTGGAGGCTGGCCGAGTGCTTGGGTCTGCCAGAAGGAAGAAGAGGCACCGACTGGGGCTTGGGAAGGGGATGGCGGCCTCTGTGTTCCCAACCCCCATGCCTTAGACTGTCACTCTGACCCTGGACAGCCAATGGACCAACCTGGGCTGGGCAGGAGAGTCCAGAAGTCTCCACACAAACTCCGCCCACTGCTGGAAAAACTCCCAGGAGCCCACGGCCACCTGGCATGGAGTGGATGGCCCTGACAGCAGATGTGTTTCTGGAGGTACCCCCATGGCCCAGCAGGAGCTGTGGCGTGTGAGAACCGTGGTTCCTAAGCCACATGCTGGAGGCAACTTGGGTCGGCTGAAATGAAATGTCTTCTCATAGCAAGACCAAATCGTGTCATCTTGTCTCAATTTCCAGGAAAATATTAAATTCACAGTCTGAAGTTTCTCAATCTTGAGTTTTTCTCCAATTAAATTTCATTAAGCCTTTAGTGCTTACCAAATAAATAAGAAGTAAATAGATCTTTGTATAATCAGAGAGAAATAGATGGTTGTACTTTGTCTGGAAGCGTGTTTTTTATGGACCATTGTGATTTTGTCTGGACTCCTGGGCTGTGCGGAGGGTGATGAGGGAGGGGAAGCCGCCTGTCCATCTCACTGTTTCTCTGGCCAGGTATCATCTATGATCAAACCACTGTCTTCCTGCGACCAGACTGAACTTGGACTTTGGGGACTGCTTTTCTTTTTGGCTGGGGTGTGTGCACGGAGGTGGGTGAGAGCAGAGGGGTGCCAGTCAGTTCTGTGCTCTGGTTTCCCGTGAGGGAATTCAAATGCAGCAAGGTTGAGAGTGGGGGTGGGGAAGGCATTGGAAAAGTCAAGATTTGCCCCCTGAGTCTAACCATCTCCTTCGAATGCCCTGTAAACAGAGGCGGCCTCCCTGCTCCACCCTCCAGTGTCTTGGGAGGGCACATTTCCTCAGTCCCCACTCCCCACTCCCCACTCCCACAGTTCCTCCCTCCACCCTGCTTCCAGGCTTTCTTCCCTGCTTCAGGCAGCCTGGGATTAACTCCTTCTAGCCCCTGAATTCCGATCCTAGTCTGGTGGCCTGCCTTCTGCCATGAGCGGGCTTTCCGGCCACTTCTGTCTTGGAAAACTTTGGGGCAGGCGCAGGCCTCTGGCAGGGGTTGTAAGTGCCACCCCCTTCCTCTCCTGTGCCCACTGCATGTAGGGAGAAGGGGGTGGGGGAAGGCGGATCAAGGGATGGCTTGTACTCTGGGAAGCAGCTTACTTTAGAATCTAAATAGAAACACGTTGATATCTCACAAGGGAAGGATTAAGCTCCATCCCCCCACCTCATCAAGCCTGTCAGCTCCCTCCTCTCTCACCTTCACGGAGCTCTGACTATTGAGCTAGCACAGCATCTACGCCACCTGGCAAGGATGGCGTCTCTTAAGGTAGCCTTGGAGTTGCTGCCACACCCAAGCTCTCTTTCCTAATTCCCCAGCTCTCACCTCCCTGCTTCACTGCTGCAGGCTGGGGAGAGGGCAGTCCTGCTGATCAGACGGATCCCAGAGCCATATTTTCCACTAGCAAAATTGTTCCCAGGACCTATGATGAGGAATCACAAACTCCAATGCCCACAGGGGCTGGGGAGGTCATGTAATGAGAGGAGGGGCAGCATGGAGGGACGATGATAAAGGGTACTGGGGTGCAGGACTGGGGAGTAGTGAGGAGTGGTGGGGACTGAGGCTAAACACATGCTCCATCTAAAGGGGCCCTACTTCTTCAGGGGAGGGGAGTTGCAATGGGGGAATGCTGGCCCTGTGGAGCTAGTTCTTTCTGAAACAGGACTTTTATGTGAACTTTGCTAATGTTACTTGTTGACAACAAATTCTGGTTTGAAACCTGGTGCGAGCCAAGCAAAAGGTGTCTGCTGGCTGGCTGTGACTAGTTGCACCCTCTGCTGTTGTGGATTGTTGTGGAGCTGTCATTCTTGATGTTCTGAGATGTGCACTGAGTCCCCCTCTGCACCTCAGTAGCATGAGATCTTGGGCAACGGCGTCCCCTCCCCAAAGAGCTTCAGGACCCTCATCTGTAGACGTGTCTGGCTAGTTGATCTCTGAGCCTCCATCCAGCCTCCAGTTCTCTGACAATGACTGCTCCTGCTGCTGCCATCACTCTGTTTGACACATCTTTTGGAGCCAGAACTGGGACTGTTCCTTACCCCTGAATCCCCAGTGTCCAGCAGGGTGCAGGACACAACAAATTCAATATACATTTGTTGAATTTGAATGAATGAACAAGACCAGATCCCTGGCAGCAGGGAGATGGCATGTGTGCAAAGCAAGGGCCAGGCAGGCGGGAGGCCTGGGCAGACCCTGGGGCCAGGGAGCCCTCTTGCTGTGCCTTCATCCCAGCCCCCGGTGGCAGATGGGTGGGAGGGCACTGCAGGACAAGGGCCACGCAGCCCAGCAGCTTCTATAGCCTGGTTGGTGGGAGCGAGTTCCTTCCCCAACCCCTACCCTGCCCCAGCTTCCCCAAGGAGGTGCCTGCCCCTCATGCCTGCCTTTCCAAGTCCTTCCACGTCTCTGAATGGTTAAAGTTTTAAAAATGCAAACCTTTGGTGAATTCACTGGGAGAAGCTGGGCTCTGGGCCAGATTTTGGTGTGCTGGCGAGTGAGCCCTCAGCAAGGCCACCCGTAGCTGTCGGGTCTGCTGGCCGAGACAGTAAAGGAGCAAGCTCCCGGCCCAGACTCCAGGTTCTCAGAGTACTGGAGCAGAGGCAGGAGATGGTCATACCCTGGGGCCCTCTGGGTGGCTTCAGGTTTGTGGCTGCAGCTGTAGCCCAGGCCTGGGTGCTGGGTCAGCACAGCATGTGGGGCCCTGGGTTTGCCATGAGGTGGTGTGGAGTGAGGAAGGGCTAGAGCCATGTGAGACCATCAGTCTTCAGGGTGACAGCAGGACTCAGGGACCTCTGGCAGGAATCCTGGGGTACCCCCCATGCGGCCTCGAGCACAGTGGGGGCTTCAGATGCTTGCTGCCATGCCCACTGAGTGTCCAGCCCCGTCCAGGGTGGGGACGTCTCTCCAATGCCTCCCTTGGTGCACTAAGAGCAAATGAATGGACCCCCTGCATACGTCTCTCCCCGTGGGAGAGTCACTGAGTCATTGGAAAGCTCCTTAGGGGTTTTGAACCTGGAGGGATAAGGTGTGTGAAGATGGAAAACTTTCTTTCATCCTCCACTCCTTTCTCAGTTCCTAAAAATATTGCTATTATAGAACACTGCAGGTGTACCAAGACACACAGTGATACAAGGAACACCCACATCACCACAAACCAGCTTCAGAAATACGACAAAGGTCCACTTGTGCACCTCCCAAATACACCGCCTTCCACTGGACCCCAAGAAGGAACCGCTACCCTATATTTGGCATTTTTTTCATTCTCCCAAATTTCTTGAATTTTTTACTATATATGTAAATATTCTCACATGTATGGTGTTGCTTGGCATGCTCTGAACTCTGTATACATAGTGCCATTCTAATAGGCAGTCTCGTGCAATTTGCTTTTTTCCCCCCTCCCCTTAATAAGTTTGTGAGATTCTTGCATCTTGACATGTGTAACTCTGGCTCATTTATTTTCAATGTGGTGTAGAAATTTATTGCATGAATATATAATTTCTCCAAGGAGAGCTCCTTGGGGCCCCGAGGGGGTGGCGGGTGTACAGGCTCCCAGGGAGCAGCCTCTGGTCACTGAGCATCTTCTCTTCACAGAGGTGCCTCCAGTTCCCCGGGTGCTCCCCCTTCGCCTCCCCCCATAGGATGTCAGGGCCCCTCCCTCCCTCCCAGAACCATTGCTTCACTGAGGAGGAATCCAAGTGGCTTTCAGGCAACCTTGTGTTTCCCATAAATCAATGTTAAAAGTGAAACCCCAGCACGGGGGGCTGCAATTGCAACCAGCTGAGTGCAGGCAGGCAGGCTAATTTGAATCCGGCCTGGAGGGAAGGAGTTGTAAGCTCCGCAGGGACACAAGGCTCTGAGGAGGACGTGCCGCCAAGCCCTTCCCTGGAACAAAGGGGAGGCCTTCTCTGCTCAAGACCCTGACCTAGCTCCCCGCCCTGTCCTTGGCACAAGCGTCCCACCCTCTTCTGCGCTTTGACCCCTCTTGCTTTGCCCAGTGGGCTCCAGGGTGAGGGTTTTTTATTATTTTTTTCTTTCTTCCTTAAAACATTTTTTCATTATGGAAAATTTCAAACACACCAAAGTAGAGAGAACAGTATAGTCAACACAGCAAATTCTTTAATATCATTAACTATCTAGCCAGAGTAAAAATTCTCCCAATTGTCTCGTATAGTTTCCAGGGCGAGTTTTGCCTGATGGACGTAAGGCTGCTGTCTCTGCTTTGGGGTGGGGGAGTGAGGTGCCGTGTTCTGGGGGCAGCGAGGGGCAGCCTGTCCTGAGAGGCAGCACGTCCCCACCCTTGTCCACACCCGAGCACTCGATACCCACAGCACCCACAGCTCCTCCGGGCCTCCTTATGATTTTTGTGGGCCCTGAGCCCTTTTGCCTTTGGGGTCCTCTTCCTCCATAAAAAATTATTTAAAATTATATTTTATGATTGCATTGGCATAACGATGATTATAACCCAGGCTGGATTCACTATTACATAGTCGTTATTCTTATATTCATTCATTTCTTCTGATATTAAAAGAAATTAAAATTAAAACATTTTTGTGGCCCTCTGAAATTGTTGTGGACCCTCGGCTCTGTGCTTGCTGTGACCTGGCAGCTCCCACGGAGCCTCAAACAACCCACCTCTATGGAGACTGCAGCCCCTCTCTCCTCCAGGATTCTTCCCTGCTTTGGGACATGGCTCCGCTCTGCCCCAGCCTCTCCAGGCCCTCTCCTTCTACA
>JAQZBX010062371.1:0-11334 GCA_029593785.1 Cabassous unicinctus
TAAGTTTCTTCCCTCACCACAGTCCATTGCCACGTGTTGGAGCAAGACAGCTGCCGACGTTTGCCAGGGTTCAGGCTTCTGGGGTTCCTCTCTTCCCGGGGCTGCGTTTCTCTCCGGGCTTAGCTCCTGTTTCCTCCACAAGGTCAGCTGTAGACGATCAGGCGAACGGCTCGCTTCTCTTCTCCTGGGGCCTTCTCTCCAACATCAAAACTCCAACATCAAAACTCCAAAAAATACTGCTCTCTCTGTCTTTTGTCTTGCATTTTATATTTGATTCCCCCACCCATGAAGGGGTGGGACTCAACGCCCTATTGACGTGGCCCAATTAATGCCCTAATCATAACTTAATCATGCCCAGATTAGCAGACCATTTTACAAGAATGATCCAATTATATTTTTGGAATTCATAATTACATCAAATTGCCCAACGGCTACATCGACCAACTCCCTTCCATTTATAATCTATGTAATTATATAAATGGTTTCAGATCCATTATGGAATGAGGTGGCATATTAAATAAATTAATGAATGAGTGAACAGAAACACCCCTATATATTTCCTTCTATTCCTCCTATACAAGGTTATGCCTACCTTCTCCCTTCGCCTTTTGTACTTCACTTCCACCATCATGCTTCTCATTTTTGTCTGGGGTTCCCCTCCTTCTCCCAGCGACCCAGGATAAAAACATGAGAGTCATTTTTGGATTCTACTGCGTCTTCTCTCTTAGGCAGTCACTAAGTCCTGCCAGTTCTCACTTCATTCACTGCTGCATATCTGGCCTTTCCTTTCTATCTTCAATGCCAGATTCTTAGTCAGGCCCTCATCATCTCAAGCCCAGACTATTGCAATGTTTTCCTAACTAATTTCTTTGGCTGCAGAACTTCTCCACACCAAACCAGCCTACAGATGCTGTATTACTATTCCTAAAGCACCAACTGATGTATATACCCTTCCCCCATTTTTTATGTCTTCCTAAATTTATGCTCAAAATTGAAATAAAAAATTCTAAGGATTCTGTTACATCAAAACTATCTTTGAGGTTTCCCAGATGGTCTCTGGGTAACAAAAAGATTTATTTCCTCACCTTTTGAAAGAAGAGTAACTAAAATCCTAAGTATGGTTTATGCTCTTCACATATTTTTTTCTTTTCAATTTTTTATTTTTTAAAAGATAGTTAGATTACATAAATGTTACAGAGAATATATAGGGGATTCCCATATGCCCTGCTCTCCACACCTCCCACATTTTCCCACATTAGCAACATCTTTCATTAGTATGGTACATTCATTGCATTGTTGTATTGTCATTCAGGACGATTCCCTAGTGCCAAAAATGCCCCCATATTACACCTGTTTTTCCCTCTCTTTAGCCTCAGAACCTCCAGTGGCCACTGCATCCACATCAATGATATTTCTTCCATTGCAAGAATCATAATACGTCTATAGTAAAATACTAGTAAGTCTACTTTAGTCCATAGTTCATTCCCCAATCCTGAGAATTCTGGAATGGTGATACCCACTCCATCTTTAATTGAGAAGGGGCTTCGATCCCATATGGCCGATGGATGGGACTCTCTTGCTTGCAGTTGTAGACACTCTCGGTTCCTGGGTATGTTGGTTATCCATCATCACCACTTAGTTAGTTATCCTGGGTGAGTCCAATGAACTGGAGAGTAGGTCTTGCAACTCCATTGAGATTTGGGGCCCAGATGGCACATGGACAGCCCAAAGATTTAAGTCTCTTTGACGTATACTTACCAACTTTAGTACTAATTATAAGTTGAAATAGAAGGACAGAAGAGCTATGTGTAGGGAAACCACAACTGAGTCCAACTCTGTCAAACTGGGAAGCATAAATTCCAAAGTAGGGCCCACTGGCAAGGGACCAAACTCCTGAGCTATCTGCCCTGACTATAGTGTCTGGATGTTTCCAGAGCCCTCAGGAGCCCCGCTATCTGGGGTAGTATCTACTTTGGTTGTCAATGAGATCCTGCTAAGATGTGCATAAGAATTACCTCTGGAATGACCTCCCAACTCACTTTGAAGTCTCTTAGCCATGTAAACTCATTTGTCTTTACCTTTTCCCCCTTTTGGCCTAGATCTTTTTTTTTTTTTTTCCAGTTACATTGCTTGTTGGTACTTGGTAGCAATCCTTTGGTGACAGGGAGGCTCATCCCCAGGAGTCATGTCCCATGCTGGGGGGAAGTTATTTTGTTTATATGCTGAGTTTGGCTTAGAAAGAGGCCACATTTGAGCAAAAAGGAGGCTCCCAGTAGGTAACTCTTAGGCACCCTATAACACTAAGCTAAGTTTCAATTTCAAGAGCAAAGGTTCATAAGCATAGTCATCAATATCAAGGGCCCATGAATGGACCATCCTCCTTCACTAGTCATTGCCCCTGTACTTAGGGGATTGTTGCTTTTCCATTAAAGAATATGGCAGAGCTCCCCAGGATGGGAATTTGATATTCTTTTGGTTATTGTGTGACTCTCCACCCACTGTGGCAAAGCCCCAAAAACATTTGAACACATTTATATGCCTTATATATATGCCCAGGTGAACTTCCTCCCATGTATCCCCATCACTGACATCCCACACCAATGATCCTCCCCTGCCACAGTTGTTACCCTTCTGCAATCCAAAACTTCTTCAAAAATAAAGCCAATAAAATAGCCAAATACAATTAATAAGAAAATTAAATAATGATGATAGTTTTAAACATAAGAAATAAAATACAGAAATTTAAAAACAAACTAAAAATAAAATAAAATTTTAAAAATTGGGATATTAAAAAATAATGAAAAATAAAAAAAATTTTTTTTGACATTTTGCCCTTCATCACTGTAAGACCTGTTGTCCTGTATGTACAGTGACATTTTCTTCCATTTATTCCCCCAGTGTCTTACTTTTTTTTCATTTTGTCTTCAAAAAAGTTTAGGTCACAGTAAAGTCACATACAGAATACAAGGGACTCCCATTTACCCAACATCTTCTCCCTTTTCCCCCTTTCTGTATTAATATCTTCACATTTTAATTAGCTCTATCAACTATACAAGTGACTGAAATAAGTATGTTAATATCTGTATTGGGGATGCAGATACCAAAATGAGCCTTTTCCTCTCCTCAGCAAAAAACTAGAATAACCCCTTACTTTGGATGTATCTAACATGTTTAACCCTTTTCATGAGGAAAAGAAAATATTTGATCATCTCAACTGATACAGAAAAGACATTTGACAAAATCCAGCACCACTTCTTGATAAAAGCACCTAGAGCACTAGGAAGAGAAGGAAACTTCCTCAACACGATAAGGGGAAAAAATGAAAAAACTCACAGCTAACATCCTACTTAATGATGAAAGACTGAAAGTTTCCCCTCTAAGATCAGGAACAAGACAAGGATGCCCACTGTCACCATTGTTATCCAACATTGTATTGGAAGTTCTAGCCAGAGAAATAGTCAAGGAAAAGAAATAGAAATAAAAGGCATTCTAATTGGAAAGGAAGAAGTAAAACTTTCCCTATTTGCAAATGGTATGCTTCTATACACAGAAAATCCTGATAGATACACAATAAGCTCCTAGAGATAATAAAAGAATTCATCAAAGTGGCAGGGTACAACATCAACACCCCAAAACCAGTAGTGTTTATATATACAAGCAATGAGCAGTGGAAGAAGAAATCAAGAAAAAATTCCATTCACAATAGCAACTAAAATAATCAAATAAGTAGGAATAAATCTAACCAAGAATGTAAAGGAATTGTACACAGAATACTACAAAACATTGCTAAAGGAAATCAAACAAGACCTAAATAAATGGATTGGAAGACTAAATATCATTAAGATATCAATTCCACCCAAAGCAATTTATAGGTTCAATGCAATCCCAATCAAAATTCTAACAGCTTTCTTTGCAGAAATGGAAAAACCAATTATCAAATTTATGTGGATGAGTAAGAGGCCCCGAATACCCAAAGACCTCTTCAAAAAGAAGAATGAAGTTGGAGACTCACACTTCCCAACCTTAAAACTTGTTACAAAGCCATAGTAATCAAAACAGCATGGTAATGGCACAAAGACAGACATAGAGACCAATGGAATAGATTTGAGACTGCAGAAATAAACCCCCATATTTATGGCTAACTGATTTTTGACAAAGACCCCTCAATTGGGAAAGAATAGTCTTTTCAACAAGTGTTTCTGGGAAAACTGGATCTTCATTTGCAAAAAAGAGATGGAGGACCCCTACCTAATGTCATTTACAAAAATCAACTCAGAATGTATCAAAGACCTAAATATAAGAACTATCAAACTCCTAGAAGAAAATGTAGGGAAGCATCTTCAGGACCGTGTGTTAGGCAATGATTTCTTAGACACCCAAAGAACAAGCAACAAAACAAAAAATAGATAAATGGAACCTCATCAAAATTTAAAACTTTTGAGTATATCTAAGGACATTTTTATGAAAGTAAAACAACAACCTACACAATGGGAGAAAGTATTTTGTAACCACATATCTGATAAAGGTTTAATATCCAGAATATATAAAAAAATCCTACAGTGCAACAACAAAAAGACAAACAACCCAATTAAAAAATAGGCAAAAGACTTGAATAGACTTCTCTCCAAAGAAGACATACAAATGACCAGAAAGCACATGAAAAGGTGCTCAACATCATAGGCCATTAGGGAAATGCAAATCAAAACCACAATGAGATCCCATTTCACACCCATAAATATGGAACATTTCAAGTGATTTTGCAGAGGATGTGGAGAAATAGGAACACTCATTCATTGCTGGTGGCAATGTAAAATGGTGCAGCTGCTGTGCAAGACAATTTGGCGGTTCCTCAAAAAGCTAAGTATAGAGCTACCACATGGCCTACTAGTGGGATTGAAAGCAGGGACTTGAACAGACATTTGCAAACCAATGTTCATAGCAGCATTATTCACAATTGCCAGAAGATGAAAGCAACCCAACTGTCCATCAACTGAAGAATGGATAAATAAAATGTGGTGTATACATACAATGGAATATTATTCAGCCATAGAAAGAAATGAAGTACCGATACATGAGACAACATAGATGAACCTGGAAGACATCATGCTGAATAATATAAGCCAGATACAGAAGGCCAAATATTGTATAATCTCACTGATTTAAAGCAATTAGAACAAGCAAACTCATAGAGTCAGAATCTAGAATGCAGTTTACCAAGGGACAGGATAGGGTTACGGAATGGGAAGTTAAGGCTTAAAATGTATAGGGTTCCTATACGGAATGTTGGAAATGTTTTGGTAATGGACGGTGGTGATGGCAGCACAATATTGTGAATGTAATTAACATCACTTAAGTATATACCTGAATGTGATTAAATTAGGAAATATTATATTGTATAGAATAAAAATGTTTTTTAAAAAAAACAACAGTGAACTACACTACATAAACAGTGAACCCTAAGTTAAACCATGGACTTTAGTTAATAGTACAATTATAAAAATATGCTATTATCAATTGTAGCAAATGTTCCACGCCAATGCAAGGTGTTGGTAGTAGGGTGGTGTATGGGAATCCTGTATTTTATGCATGATTTTTCTGTAAACTCACAACTTCTCGAAGTAAGGGGAAAAAAGTTCTTGTGATTTGTGCATAAAAGGAAAGGTTATGTTTTAAGGGTACTTAAAAAACTAGGAATTTATCATAAGGCCATTGCCTACCTTGATGCTGTCTCAACCCCTCAGCTAAAGCTTATCTGCTTATCGGTGTATCTGCTGCAAGCAGTCCAACTATAACCAACACGTCTAGTCCAGTTGATTGCTACCTATAAAATTATGTTATTGTCAGCTTCCTACATGCTGGTTAGGTGCTGCTTTGATCTAAACCCAGTGACCTTACCTCCCCTTCCTAATATAGGTGTATCTCATGACTATCTAACAGCTGCTCTAAGCATGCCCTGCTCTGATTTGACTGATATTCAAACCCCAGTGACAACCCTAATATATTTTTTGGTGATTGCTGATATTTTAAGAATAATGCTTTGTGCTGTATGAATAATAGATTCTAAATAGTCTGCTTTCCTCCTCAGATAGCTCTAAAATGAGCATGCTATAATTAGAAGTCTTAGAAATAATACCTATACTAAAATTAGATATACCTTTGGGGATGTTCATAATTTTGACATGATAAAAAGCAAAAGGATTTTCTAGTTTCTTTAGGCACCTCAATAAAAATTTTAATAAGGAAATTGAAGTTAATGTCTACTTACTGGAGACAATCCAATAACCAAAGATAATCTAAATAGTTAAGAAGCCCAATCTCAAAGAAAAGACATCAGCCAAATTTTGCACAAAATAAACAGCCTTTTCCGGTGTTACTATTAAAAGACAATTGTTCAATTTGATTTCTGAATACAATCCATTTATACAAATATAGCAATTTACACCACTAGAAATAAAAGATACTATTTCAAAATGTGATCACGCCTCTTGATATTTTTCCAAATCTCAGCTCCAGACTTTACACTTGAACACCAAACAAAACAAAACAAAAACAAACAAAAAAAATCCAAATGACAGGGTCAGGGTCAAGTTTGTTTTTTTACAAAAAATATGGGTAGGAAAATTTTACCTGAGTGACTGCATGTAACGAAATCTTGCCTTATCTCTAACTACCATAATTGAGGAAAAACTGGCTGATTTTTTAAAATCCCTCACTTCACAGTTAATATATTTAAAGAAATATGTCATTGACATATTGTTCTTGAAGCTGTAAGAAGATAAAATGAGTTAATGGTATTTTATAATCAAAACTGTGCTACTTTTCAATTTTAATGGGACCTGTCAAAATCCCCATAAATTCTCACTGTGTGAAATTGTTACAAAAAGCCCTGTGAGACACTACTTGACTCCTCCTCTGACAGATTCCATTTGTAACATTCTGGTCTTGTCAGATATGATCAGGTGTATATGTAGGCATAAGTCCAATTCTTATCAGCTGCAATTTCAAAAGGTAAATGGCAGGATTCACGTTTATATGATATAGCTTTATGAAACCAAATATATTCAAAGAGATGCCAATGATAGCCTTAAAGCCACAGAAAAGAGCTGTTTCATGTCCTTTTAACCACAAATACTGCTCTTAAGTTTCAGGGCCTATATCATAGATACATGCTTCCCGGTAAACATAGGATCCTCAACTTGGATCCTACAATCTAGATCCCTGTATATCAGACCCTATAGCACACCAAAAGGCCTCCAAAAACAGACAACTTCTGGAAATAGTCAGCTTCCTTTCCAATCCTCTCTAGATCCAAAAGATGACATCAAATATTGACAGTTTTCTTTCAATAACTTTGGATGAAGATCCATGATTGAGTCGAAGGACTTGAAATTGGACTTGAGTTTTATTGTTTGTCTCTTCCTTGTTCACTTTTTTTTCTTTTGTGTTAATCCTTTTTTGCTCTTGTCCTAACAGCTTCCTTTTTTGTAAAATTCTTTGAACTCCTAAATTTGTCCTTCTCAAAGTATTGCAGTGATCACCAATCTTTCTAAGTATTAAATTTGATATACATCCTCAAAACTCTCCAGAATATATATTTTAACCCTGACATGTTTATATGTTTTCATTGGATTCTAAGGCCCCATCAATTAGCTTCTGTTACTGATATTTCTTAGAGCCTGAAAGGAATTCAAGGACAGCAGAAACTGAAGGGACATGTGACAAATCATGCAAACTATTTTTCAATTATTTTCTCACAAAGCTATGCAGTATTCATGCATGATTTTTTAACTTTCCCAGGAATTTTGTCCTCCACAATTAGATCAATTAAGATCAGTTGGTTATTAGTACCTATTTCCACTGAACAGCACATTTTTGTCTCCTCAGTGAAGATCCCTGAATCTATTCCTTTTGAATAATGAAATGGCCTTCATGTCCTTACAACAAAATGCGATCTATTCTTTGGACATAGTAATCTAGTATTTCCAAGTATTCAAAGCCATTCTCTCATTTGCTCACATTTTGTTGAGAGTTTAACATGGTAACTTACCAAGAATGGTCCAATATAGTGGATTTCATTTGTTTACACAAGGATTCCTGAACTTAAACGTCATCCACAATTTATTTCTGGCAATGACCTAAATATCAAACAATTTTAGTTGCATAACAGACTAGTATAAATTTGTTGCCTATAATAGTCCTAAATAATAGAATTGCTCTAGACCAATTACTGGCTAGCCAAGATATAAATGCATCAAAAAGACAAAACAATCAATAAAAGAATAAAGGAGGAAAATAATTATTTGGTTAACTAAAACTGACCAAACCAATCTGAGTGACCTTATTGTCCTGATTAGGCCTAGAATGACTACAAATCTAATGCAAAATAGGTTTCAAATGTTCTTTTTCTATTTGCTATTACCATCATACATTTTTCGTTTTTTTGCCTTTCTTTGCTGTTAACTGATGAGGCTGCATTTAAAATAGAATGAGGTTGTCATGGTAAACTGTGTTCCCTTAGGAATTTGTTTTGACCAAAAGAGAGATACTGAGAAATTTCTGATGTGCTAAACAGTACAGACCTGGCACAGTAAGATGGAGGTGATAACAAAAGGACATTGACAGACATCGTATGCAGGCAATCATCTCATTTATTCCTCAATTAAATTCTCAGGTTTATTTTTAACAATCCATAGAAACTAAAAATATTACTTTAATGACTCCAGCCAGCTTACTCCAGGACAAACTTATAGACTGACTTCTTTGCTAACTACCAATGAATTCAGTTTACCTCAGAAATGTAAAACAAGGCTTACTGTTTCCAGCTGTTTGAGGGGTTTTTCTTCTTTCCCTCTCTCCCAAATCTTTTTTAAATCCTGTTTTTGTTTGTTGATAATGATCTAATCACCGTCATTCCATATACAAGTACATTTCTTATGGTGAGATAACTAACTAAATATTTTGGAGATATTCTTTGACACGAGTAGTCAGCCAGGCTGTGTGTGCCTTTGCATGTTGAGAGAAGTCATTGGAAGAGCCTTAGGCCTAGAGCCATCCTACTTTTAGGGCTCAAACAACATCACTGTGGGACCTTCCTCTTCTTGTACATTGCTGGCTCCTTCTCAGTATTCATGTCTCAGCTAAAATGCCACTTCCTCAATCTAAAACAGTTACTTAATCTAAAACACTATTCTTTCCTTACTTACTGCAACCTTAATCACTTGATTAAACTATTCTTTCTCCTTTTATAGCATTCTTTACTATCTGTAATTATTGGTGTGTGTGTGTGTGTGTGTGTGTGTGTGTGTGTGTGTGTGTGAGCCTGTGCATGTTTATTGTCTCTCTCCCCCACTGGAAATATAAGTTCCATGAGAAAAGGAAGTTTATCTCGTTCATCACTGTACTCTGTCTAGAATAGCGCATGGCATGCAATAGATGCTCAATATAAATTTATTGAATGAATAAGTCTCTCCCCTGTACAGATGGAAGACATTATAGAATTTGGAAGGGAGAGCCCAGCAGGCCTCTTGGTGGTGGCATATGTGCAGCTATGGCAGTTAGAAAGCAATGCCACTCAGGGAGAGCAGCACTCCATTGTCAGGGCAAATGCACCACTGTGGGGTCATCAGAACCAGGAACTCAGAACCCTGGCGCTATCCTCCCCTACTGCTTCAATAACCAGGACCAAATCTTATACACAACTATGTATTCCTGGATATTCTTGCATCTACTCAAGGAGAGAGGCTTTGGAAGATGTGGGACTTCTTGCAGTCAATAGCCATCAAGATATGGATATGTGAGCTAATGGAACCACGATTGTACTTAGACAATGGATTATACTTATATTGCATTTTCCATTTGGAATATGTATAGTCAGCCTCCTTTACACAATTGTAAATTGCTCAAGAGCAGGCACTTAGTATGTATGGGGGTTTTATTTGGCTGATGGTAGAAGGAAAATAATCCCTAGAAGTCATCTAAATCCAAAGAAATGAAGAACAATTAAAAGTAGGTCAAGGGAAGCAGATGTGGCTCAAGCAACTGGGCTCCTGTCTATCATATAGGAGGTCCAGGGTTCGATTCCTGGGGCCTCCTGGTGAAGGGCAAGCTGGCCCGCATGGAGAGCTGGCCCACACAGAGTGCTGGCCCATGCAGAGTGCTGGCTCACGCGGAGTACTGGCCTGCGCAGGAGAGCTGGCCCGCGCGGGAGTGCTGGCCCACACAGAGAGCTGGTGCAGCAAGATGATGTAACAAAAAGAGACACAGAGGAGAGACAATAAGAGACACAGCAGACCAGGGAGCTGAGGTGGCGCAAGAGATTGAGAACCTCTCTCCCACTCTGGAAGGTTCCAGGATCGGTTCCTGGTATCACCTAAAGAGAAAACAAGCAGACACAAAAGAACACATAGAGAGCAGACAGCAAGTGCAAAACAATGAGGGAGGGGGGAGAAATAAATAAATTAATAAAAACAAATCTTTAAAAAAAAAAAAGTAGGTCAAGATCTTCCAATTTTATCTGTTTTACTCATAAGGCCTCTGAAAATAATTTTTAAACTATGTGATATTAGAAAATGCAGCAGCAAGGAGTTCAACTGAATTAATATAATTGCGCATCGATTGTAATCTGGTGGTGGTGTCTGGGGTTTATCTTTCAGAATGGCTAACAAGAAGCTTCTCTTTTCACTTGTTATTCAGAGACAGTAGCACAAAAATAATCTGATTGGGAGTAATAGGTCAAAACCTAGTTTAGATCCTGACTTCTTGTGTGAGACTGAATCCAACATTTAACTTCTTTGCAACTGTATTTCCTCATCTGTTAAACGTGGATCATATTTGTCTTTATCTCTCAGAGCTATTATAAAGGGTTAATGAAAGATTGTTATATGCAAATTTATGTAATATGTAAATGCAATTTGCAATTTACAATGTAAATTATTCTATATTAAAAGTGTTTGAGCACTCCATCAGTCATTGAATGCATTTTAAGCAGTATTTAGTTTGTGGGCCATTTGCTAACTGTAAAAACCAGATGGTTCCCTATGGTGTCAAGTTATACAACTAACAAGATCATTGCTTTGCAAAAAAAAAAAAGCTGAAAGCAAAGAGTTCTCTGCATAAAATATTCCTGAGAGCGAAGCCATTATTTCAACTTAGAAATATTCAGCTACAATTTCCACAGGATTTCCAAAAGTAGAAGGGAAATCAGCTTGCTGGGATCATTGAAAGTTACATCTGGTTCAGGCTAATAGTTTACCTGTTTCCCTTTGTTTCAACTCCTGGTTCAGAGCAGGAAGCATTATTGCTCCTGATACCTGCAGGCCATATTGCTCATTGCCA
>JAQZBX010062372.1:0-16904 GCA_029593785.1 Cabassous unicinctus
TACTAATAAAAATATTGAATCAGTAAACAAAAACCTTCTAATAATGAAAGTCCAGGACCAGACAGCTTCATGGGGGAATTCTATCAAACATTACAAGGAGATTTAACTCCAATTCTGCTCACACTCTTCCAAAAAACTGAAGAGAAGGAACACTCCTTTATGCATTCTTCAAGGCCAACCTCACCCTCCTAGCAGAGCTGGATAAAGATAACACAAGAAAAGAAAATTACAAACCAATATGCTTCTGAATAGAAATGAAAAATCCTCAACAAATGCTAGCAAACTGAACCCAACAGCATATTAAAAGAATTACACACCACAGTCAAGTGAGATTTATCCCTCTTACACAAGATTAGTTCAATATAAGAAAATGAATTAATGTAATTCATCACATTAACAGAAGGGGGAAAAAAACCACATGATCATCTCAACATAGAAAATGCATTTGACAAAGTATAACACTCTTTCTGGATAACAACACATAGAACACTAGGAATTGCAGGAAACTTCCCCAGCATGATCAAGGGCATATATGAAAAGCCTACAGCTAAAATCCAACTTAATGATGAAAGCCTGAAAGCTTTCCCTCTAAGATCAGGAACAAGATAAGGATGTCCACTGTCACCACTGTTACTCAATTTTGTACTGGAAGTTCTTGCCAAAGCAATTAGACAAGAAAAAGAAATAAAAAGCATCCAAACTAGAAAGGAAGAAGTAAACTTTCCTTATTTGCAGAGGATATGATCCTATATTCACAAAATCTTGAAAAATCCATAAAAAAACTCCTATAGCTAATAAATGAATTCAGCAAAGTATCAAGGTACAAAATCAATACCCATCAATCAGTAGTGTTTCTATACACAAGCAATGAACAATCAGAAGAAGAAATCAAGAAAAAATTCCATCCATAATAGCAAGTAAAATAATTGAATATCTAAGAATAAATGTACCTAAGGATGCCAAGGTCTTGTACACAGAAATCTATGAAACATTGCCAAAAGAGGTTAAGGAAGAAGTTAATAAATGGAAAGATATTCAATATTCATGGATTGGAAGAATAATAACCATTAAGATGTCAATGCAACCCAAAACAATTTATAGATTCAATGTAATCCCAATCAAAATTACAACAAACTTCTTTGTTGATATGAGAAAGCCAATCATAAAATTTATATAGAAGAGGAGAGGACCAGGAAAGCTAAAGCCATCGTGAAAAAGAAGAATGAGTTTGGAGGACTCACTTTTCCTGATCTTAAAACTTATTACAAATCCACAGTAATCAAAACATCATGGTAATGTCACAAGGATAGACATATAGATCCAAGCTCAGAACTCAACCCTCATATTTATGGTCAAATTATATTTCACAAGGTGGCAAAAAACATGTAATTGAGAAAGAATAGTCTCTTCAAGAAGTGGTGCTGGGAAAACTGGTTCTCCATTTAAAAAAACAAAGAGGAACCCTACCTCACACCATGTACAAAAATCAGCTCAAAATGGGACAAAGACCTAAATATAAGAGCTAGAACTATCAAACTCCTAGAAGAAAATGTAGGGAAGCATCTTCAGGACTTCGTGTTAGGCAATGATTTCTTAGACTTTACACCCAAAGCACAAGCACCAAAAGAAGATATAAATAATTGGACCTCCTCAAAATTAAAAAAAAAACTCTTTTAGGCTTCAAAGAACTTTGTCATGAACATGAAAGACAACCTACTCAATGGGAGAAAATATTTGGAAACCACATATCTGATAAGGGTTTAATATCCAGAATACGTAAAACAAAACAAAACAAAACAAAACCCTACCACTCAACAATAAAAGACAAACAATCCTATTAAAAATGAGCAAAAGACTGGAATAGACATTTCTCCAAAGATATACAAATGACTAAAAAGCACATGAAAAGATGGTCAACATTACTAGTTATTAGGGAAATGCTAATCAAAACCACGGTGAGATATCATTTCACATCAACTACAATGGCTACAATTTTAAAAAAACAAAACAGAAAATTACAAGTATTGGAGAGGATGAGGAGAAATAGTTATGCTCATTCATTGCTGCTGCCAAGGTAAAATGGTGTAGCTGCTGTGGAAGACAGTTTGGCAATTCCTCAGGAATCTAAATATAGAATTACCATATGATCTGCAATCCGCTGGTATGTATATATCCAGAAGAATTGAAAACAGGGATTTGAATAGATATTTGCACACCAATGTTCATAGTGGAATTATTCACAATTGCCAAAAGATGGAAGCAACCCAAGTGTCCATTAAATGATGAATGAACAATATGTGAATATAGACAGTATGGAATTTTATTCAGCTGTGAAAAGGAATGAAGTCCTGATGCATTCAACAACATGATGTACCTTGAGGAATTAGGCTGAGTGAAATAAGTCAGACATTAAAGGTCATATATTATATGATCTCACTGATATAAGCTAATTATAATGAGCAAACTCGTAGAATTAGAATCTAGAATATAGGTTACCAGAGGATAGATTAGGGAGCTGATGCTTAATTTGTACAAAATTTCTATTTCAGTTGATTGTAAAGGTTTGGAAATGGATGGTGGTGATGGTAGCACATTATTGTGAGTATAATTAACAGCACTGAATTATGTACATGATAGTGGTTGAAAGGGGAAGTTTTGGTTCGTGCATGTTACTAGGATGAAAGTTAGAAGATAAAACATAGGACTGTATAACACAGTGAACCTGCTATGGATGATGGACTGGGGTTAATAGTACAAGTATAAGAATGTTCTTTCATGAATTATAACAAATGTATGACACTAATACGAGGTGTTAATAATAGGGTAGTACATGGGAAAATACACTTAATATAAACTAAGGACTATAGTTATTAGTACTATTTTGATATTCTTTTGTCAATTGTAACAAAAAGACCAGGCTAATGCAAAGTATCAACAATAGTGGGGTATATTGGAATATTGTATTTTTTTATGACTTTTATGTAAATCTACAACCCCTGTAGCCTACAAAATAATTTTAAAAACATTATGCTAAGTGAAAGAAACCAGAAACAAGGTACTATATATTGCATTATTTCATTTATATAAAAAGTAAATATAAATAAATCTACAGAGACAGAAATTAGATTAGTGACTATGTAGGGCTAAGGAAAAATAGAGAGATTGAGAGATGACTAAGGGGTATGGGTTTTTCTTTTTGGAGTAATGATAATGTTCTAAAATTGATTGTGGTGATGAATGCACAACTTGTGAAAAACTAAGAGCCATTGACTGTACACTTTGGATGGATTGTATATAGTATGTGATCTCAATAAAACTGCTTTTAAAAAGAGCAATTGGAGTCCTTGAGTCTATGAGGTGGTATTAACATAGTCTCGTCAAAAGGTGGTAAGAGATTACACTTAGGATCTTGGCAACAGGAATCAAAAGAATGGGTACCTTCTCAAAACTTTGCAAAAGGAGAATCAACTAGACCTGGTGAGCATGGTCAGTGAGGGAGAAGAAGAAATCTAAAGACATCAATGAGGCTTTGATCAGTATTCTGGGCGATTGCCAATTCCATTTACCAAGATGGAAATACCCAGTAATAAATTGAAATGTAACTCTGGTTTCTCAGAGGAGAAGTTGATGCAATATATTTTGGTTTGAAGACCATATGTGTAAAGATGATAGCTGAAGTTTTGAGTGCTTATGAAATCAACAGAGGAATAGGCTATTAAGAAATAAGTGTGAAAAATAAAAGAGATAAAAGAGATAAGTGTGACTATTTTGAGTGCACAGAATATAGAAAAGGATGCCAATGAAGGAGATAGAGGAAGATAAGATAGAAAAGTAGGAAACTGAAAATGTGGATATTGTAGTATAAAGGAAGCGAAGGAAGAATTCAACTCATCATTGAAAGTGGTCAAAAAATTGGAGTCATCCTCTTACAATTAAGAATAGGCCAGCAGGGCCCATTGTGCTTAGTGAAATCAGTGTCCCTTTCCAAAGTTCAAAGCCCTTTATTTTAGTTTCCTAGGATGCACAAGTAAACACCATGAAATGGGTCCCGTTAAACAACGGGAATTTATTTACTCATGCTTTGAGGCTGAGAAAAAGTTTGAATCAAGGCATCCTCAAGATGATGCTTTCTAACTAAAGATTGGACATTCTAGGGTTGGCTGCTGTTGGTCCTGGGCCCTTAGCTTATCACATGACAAGGTACAGGGTGGCATTTCCTGGTCTCTACCTTCTCTTCTGTGCTTCTTTGATATTCATCTTCTAGTTGCTCTCTCTGTGGCTTTCTCTTTCTGTCTGAATTTCATTCCACTTATTTAGGACTCTAGTAATAAGATTAAGACCCACCCTAAATGAGGTGGGCCATACCTCAACTGAAATAACAGCATCAAAATGTCCTACATACATTGAGTTCACAACCACAGGAATGGATTAGATTTAAGAACATGTTTTTCTGGGGTATATACAGCTTCAAACCATCATACCCTCCAAAGTCCAAAGGCTCAAAGCCAGGCTGTTACATTTAGGAAGAGACAATGGGCTACTGATGTGTCTGTTTAGAGGAGTCTGGGGTAGAAGTATTGAGTGGTGACAATGTCATAAGCTATAGAAGTCAAATAGGATGATGACTAAATGAAAACACTGAATATGGGAAATTAGTGTTTATCATTAAATATGAAAAGACTAATTTCAGGAGAAGACTAAGGGGTATATGTTAGATGTGAATGATTTGGAAATTCAGTAAGGGGTGAGGAAATGAATATATCTTATATCCTAATACTTTAGAAAATGGAGTTGATTAAATCAAGGAAGATAAGATGCGATGAGAGATAGCGGGAATGGTAAAATAGAATGTTATTTCTAGAATGGGGAAGAACCTTTCAGAGTGCAAAAATATTGAGAAGAAACTCAAGTTGAAAAAGTAGGAGCTGAGGACAGTAATTTATAAAGTTGTGGAGTGGGTGTAGGACATGGAGCTGAGAAGTTAGGTCGTCAATCTTCCTGTGGAAAAAGGATGGAGGAGCAATACCTCATACTTTGACGAAAAGGGGGATCTGAAGGAATTAAGATTCAGAGAGTTAGGTAAAGACCTGCCAAAGCCACACATTAAATCGCCCACTCCTCTGTGCAGCGGAAGAAGTCATCTGCTAAGACTGATGAGAACGTAGAGTGGACTTGAAGACTGAGACTCACAAAGGAGTGCAAATGATAGTTGTACAAAATGTGATAGAGATTTCATCAGTGATCTGTGGCAAAATCCACAAGTACACAGCTATTTCTTCTTTATTAGTAGTAGCATTATTCTCATTATTTTTGCTGTTTTCAGGCTTACTTTCCTAACATTAGCACTGAATAGCTGAGGGAAAGATTTTAGTTTTCTGCTTCACTGCTTATAAAATACGTTAATAGGCAAAAATAGAAATCAAAGCCATCTTTTTTGGTGAAATTACAGAGTTCAAGTTTAAAAAACAAGTTTTCCTTTAACTCTGGAGGCAGACCTAAATCTTGAGGGGTATAAAAAAAGGTTTCACATGGGGAGCTGGATTTTTAGGCTAATGAATGCAACTCTATTTTTGATACTATGCTGTGTGTTTACATAAAATAGAGGAGCATTTTAGGCCAATTAGTGGCTTGCAAACCCTATACTTTTTCCAGCAAGGGCTAAGCTTGACGAACTTGAGAAGTTAATACAGAAAAGCATTGGCAGTGAATCATGCGGCTGGCTTGATCCAAGGCAACAAAGCTTTAGCATAAATTAGTTTTTATTTGTTAAAAGAAAAACAAATTCTGTTTGTTTTTGTAATACAGTTTGTTGGTTCTTTTAATTTGGGGGAAAATTTGGGGAATTCCAGGTCTCCGAGAAGTGAGAAGCTCAGCACGGCGTGAGCCAGGCCCCAGCGCACAGGCCCTGGGTAAACACCCACACGCGTCTCCTTCAATACACCTCGGTCAGAGGCAGCAGGGCGGGCCTGTTATGCCTGGACCTCAGCTGAACTGAGAGTGCCAGCCACCGACTGGCGTGTGATCCACACTAGATTATTCAGACCACCAAAAGGGAGCCTGCTGCTCTTCCCCACCATCCTTTAATCCTACTTTTATTTGGTGGCTATGGAAACGAAGACTTAACAGAATGCTATTGTTTTGATGGAATTTAGAGAGCATGGAATCCTTCCTCAGAGCTTTGCAGATAACAAATATGATGATCAGACGCATCATTTGTCTAAGTCAACGTGGACTAATAGGATACCTGACAAACTCAATTCCCAAGTCATAAGCTTTCTGATATAAACAGTACCAGAAGCAGCTGCCTTTGTTTAGGTGGCCAGGTAAGGAGACCTATAGGAAACCTGAGTTTGCTGGTTTGTTTACTGTTTTTAGCTCCAATCTACAAAAGATGACACACGAAAACCAAATGATGTAGCAGCAGAGCTAAGGGTAAATTCTTCTAAATTCAGAATTGTTGCGATCAATTTGCACTTCACTCAGCAGCCTAAACCCAGGCCTCAGCTGTAATTCCCAGCTGAAATGAAGACTGGTGTGCCTGGGGAAACTTAATATAATTGTTGCTAATGCCTTACTTGTTTTTCATGAGTTGGTAAAAATTCAAGATTTTTGCAAGGGTTTCATCAGAAGAAATTTGCAGCTAGTGTTAGTTCAGTGCTTTGCTTTAGGGTTCACAAAGCACTGTCATATTTAGCAAAGTGCTCATTACTGATGACAATATTGTGAAGTGCTATGGCAGAGATTGCTAGTTGTCCGATTTCTCTTTTTTTTCTTCTATAACAACAGAATCCTTGATTTTTGTGGAGGCATAGAAAAAAAGGCCTTATACCCCAGCCTTGCTTGCTGCTAGGCATGGCCATATATACATATGTTCTGGCCAATGGCATGAGAGTGGAGGTAATGCGCTGAAGGTAGAGTTGATGTGTGAAACATTCTCCTCTCCTTTCCTTTCCAACCGTCACTGGCTGGAATAGTACTGAGGTTGGAAAACCTCTTTCTAGGTGATTTAGATATCATAGTGAATAATAAATGTAAAGTATTATTATTATAAATATTAATGGTTGTATGACCTTGGACATGTTATTCAATCCTTCTAAATGTAAGTTTCTTCAATTTAAAGTTGAGATATTATTAGTTACCTTGAAAAATATAGTAAATATTAGAGGGACTGTATTTAAAATGTCCATCATAATGTCACCAATGTTGCTTAACTGCAAACAGAGCTGTGAACTGCAGAGTGGGAAGGAGTAGAAGGGAAAGGTGGAGAGGATACTGCGGGAGTGGGACAAAGAGGCAGTGGTCAGCATTGGAAGGTCTCCCTCTTCTTCGTGAGACTGCTGCAGTGACTCCTAAGTGAACAAGATGAGTTCTGTGGTCAGTGCTGGAACTCTTTGTCCTGAGTTAACACTAACAGGAAGAGTGACTCAATATCCAGCCTCAAAGGATAGAGAAGCTGAGTCTGGTTTGGAACTTCCTGCCCCAAGTCAGGATCAGTCTGGGAACTACAATAGTTGAGCTGAATGTTAGTATGATCCATAGAGACCAGTGGGCCCAGCTAAGGCAGGGTGAGTGGGAGTGGAGGCAAAGGAAATTAGAGGGTTCTGGTAACAGGAATTTTATTTAGCCTGGTGATTTGAGCTAAGTTTAAATAGTAGATGAACCTTAAATTTGAATCTCAGATCTACTACTTAGGAACTATTACAGGTACAAATTTCCACATCTTTAAAGTGAGGATAAAAGCTACCGTTTGAGTTCTGTTAATAATAACCATTATTGAGTGTGCCTGTATTAGTCAGCCAAAGGGGTGCTAATGTGAAATACCAAAAATGGGTTGGTCTTTACAAAGGGTATTTATTTGGGGTAGAAGTCCACAGATACCAGGCCATAAAGCGTTATGTTTCTTCTCTCACCACAGTCCATTGCCACATGTTAGAGCAAAGCAGCTGCTGGCGTTTGCCAGGGTTCAGACTTCTGGGGTTCCTCTCTTCCCGGGGCTGCGTTTCTCTCCGGGCTTAGCTCCTGTTTCCTCCACAAGGTCAGCTGTAGACGATCAGGCAAACAGCTTGCTGCTCTTCTCCTGGGGCCTTCTTTCCAACATCAAAACTGCTTCTCAAAGACTGCTTCAACTCTGTTCTTGCCATGCCTTTTATATTTGATTCCCTACCCACCAAGGGGTGGGGCTCAACACCCTACTGATGTGGCCCAGTCAACACCCTAATCATACCTTAATCATGCCCAGATTAACAGATCCGTTTACAAGCATGATCCAATTATATTTTTGGAATTCATAATTACATCAAACTGCCCGACTGTTAGAGTGCCCTTATTACAGACCAATCACACTTGCAAGCCTTTTTGGGCATTATTTGAGGTAATCTTCACAACAACCCTGAGAGGGAAGAACACACAGGATTTTCATGTAACAGAAGAGAAACTTGGGGCTCACGGAGGTAATAAAACATGTCCATAATCAAACTCTACTGCTTGGATGCCTTTTTATTTAGGATTAAATGAAAATACGTAAAGTGTTTAACACAGGGCTTGGCTCATGGCCTTGAATAAATGGCAACTTTTACCATTATACCAATTTTAGAGATGAAGAAATTGCGGCTAAGAATGCCTGCATAACTTTCCCCAAATCATAAGAATATTGGTAGAACAGGGCTCAACTTTTCAACTTTCACATGCTTTACCTACCGCCACATTCTACGTTTCACCAAAAGGATGCCACGCAGTTTGAAAGCAGCTGCCTGGGCTGGGTATGAGTAGCCATCTTCAATCTGCACCAAAACTCAAGCAAAATGTCTGAACTCGGAGGATACCTCGGAAAGGATGATTTTGTTGTTTGCTGCATCGTCAAACACAGCAACCCATGAGAAGTCTCCATTGGACTGCCTTTGCCCACCACCTCCTTTCCACAGAAACCAGCTGCCTGGAGTGTGCTGGTCATGTGATCTCTCCCTTCTGTTTGTGAAGTTTCTCAGCCAAGAGGAAAACCATTAGGTGTCAAATTGCAAGCAGAATATATCCAAGCAGCTGCCTATTCCAGCACAATTTCCTGGGAAAGAACCTTAAATAAACTTGGTGGAGAGAAGATGTCTGAGAATATTCTGCGTGCTGTGTGTTTAGTTTATTAGAGTGTTACATAGAACTTAATTTTATCTATTTAATTAAAGTTTGAATAATGGACACAAATATTAGGCTTTTTTCCCTTCTGATTCCCTTTGTGGCTTTCTTTTGAGCAAAAAACTAGTCAATACACTAATTAGAATAAAAGGAAAACCGATATAAAGAGTAAAGTGACTATTTATTAATATTTTTGACCAAAGCTGAAGTCAAGCAATTTCTATAAGAATCAACATTAGTATACCATAGTAACACAGATAGAAAAGAAGACTTGAACACCTAAGAGGAAATAAGTCAATAACCTCAGAAACTATAATTAAATACTTAAGATGCTTTTCCTTCATTTTTTTTTAAAGCCTATTATTTATATGCAATGTTTTCTGAGGGAAACTGAACAGTTGTTACCCTCTCTTTAAAAAGTAAGTATAATAAGGTAGAATCATCTTACTTTTTATATGACAGTGAATTTCATGCCACCTGGCAGATTTTCCCATCACATGGTGCATTAAAATAAATTACCCACACCAGGCAGTGAAAGGTAGAGACAGGCGCATTACTATCCTCCAGAGTTCCCCATTTGAAAGAAGAAGGTGAGCAGGAATCAAGCAAGTCCCACTTTCTAACACTTGATAGACAGAGGGTTGGTTAAGAAGTAGAAGAGGATTTGACTTTTATCTTTAGGCAAAATTTGCTTTATCAGAAGAAAAATTATATGCGAGAGAAAGAGAGAAAGAGAGCAGGTCTTCTCAATATTTACGTAAATGCCCCGGGGATAATTTTTGGAAGCACTTGAGTAGAGTTCAAGGCAGATGCTGAGACTGGGAAACCAGTCAGAAATGTGAGATCATTCCGGAGGAAGGCTCAGAATAGGGCAAATGGAGGCCACCGGAGAAGACATGGCTAAAACTAGAGCAAGGAACATGCACCAAAGCAGTAGAAAATTAGATATCTGAAGAGTAAGATATGAATGTATGTGGTCCAGAGTGAAAGAGCAGAGAATTATCTAAGAAGAGGCAGTGTCAGAAAAGTAAATAAATAAACTCTACATTAAGGGGCAGGGAGTTACAAATGCACAAGTAGTGAAAGGCCCAAAAATTCAAGCTGTGATATCAGTTGGTTCAAAGTGCCAGGTTCACAAATAGGTCATCAAGAAAAACTTCAAGTACTTACAATTGATAAAATGAACTCCCATCTCCTGTGACAGCAGCAGTTTGAACGTGAGAAAAAAAGTTTGTGTAAAAACAAGGACATTTTACCTCTTGTCATGAAGCTGCTGAGAAAGGGAGAATGCTTGTGAAATAACAAAAGGAAAAGACCTTAGAGGAAACGGGTCTGCCTCTCAGGGCACATTGCTCCAGGTGGCAACCTCCTTGCCCCCCACGGCCTGAGGGTGATGTAAATAGCCCTTCTCAGAGTGCAGAAAGACTCTATTGTACAGAGTCTGCATCCCCTGAGACCCATAAATCAAAATGGCCACGGATATGCAATAGAGAGTCTGAAGTCAATTTGGGTCATACGGACAGATAGATCGGTGCTGTTGAGATGCTCTGCAGACCATTTGAGCCAAGTGATAACCTACCATGTGGCCAAGGAACCAAATTCTCTCTTCAGGTAGTGCTTCCCATACTTGTTCATCTCATGAGCATGGAGTAATTGAAAGTAATTATAAGGCACACAGAAGTTAATAGTACATTGAGAAGATGTGGTTCCTGCATGAGGCTACTTATCCCTATGCGTAATCAGCCTCAATATTCTGTGGCTTTGGAACCCTGTGAGGACTATGGGGATCAATGTCAAGGGTACACGACGGCATCTAGCTCACCTGGTTAGGAAGCTTTGCCTTAGAGGATGGCTTGAGGTCTCCTGAGATGCTCACCCTTAAAGGTAGGTAGCCAAATTAGTAATAGAAGCTTATAAAAGCAAATGTCAGCCTTAAGTAGAAAGCCCAGGGAACTGTTATAAAGGAAAACTGAGCCAAGGCAGGTTAAAGTAATGTATAAAGCACAAAGTTGGATGGAACAAAAGAAGTCATGTGGAGAAATAGGAACACTCATTCATTGTTGGTGGGAATGTAAACTGGTACAGCCACTGTGAAAGACAGTTTGGTGGTTTCTTAGAAAGTAAAGAATAGAATTACTATATGGCCTGGCAATCCCATTTCTGTATATATACACGAAGGAAAGGATTCAAGCAGATATTTTAACGCCAATGTTCACAGAGGCATTATTCACAATTGCCAAAAGATAGAAGCAACCCAAGTGTCCATCAACCAATGAATGAACGTACAAAAAGCAATATATACATACAATGAAGTTCTGATACATGCAACAACATGAATGAAACTTTAAGACATCATGTTGGATGAAATAAGCCCGATAAAAAGGACAAGTATTGTATGATGTCAATGATATGAAATAATTAGAATAAGCAAATTTATAGAGTCAAAAAGTAGAATATAGGTTACTAGAGGATAGAGTAAGGTAGGGAATAGGGAGTTAATGTTTAAATTTTACAGTTTCTATTTAGAGTGATAGAAAAAATTTTGATAATGTATGGTGGTGATGGTAGCACAACATTGTGAATGTAATTAACAGCACTGAATTATATATGTGAATGTGATTAAAAGGGAAATTTTAGGTTGTATACATGTCAGTAGAATAAACTTTAAAAAAAACTGCAGGACGGTACAATGCAAAGAGTGAACTCTAATGTAAACACTGGACTATAGTTAGTAATACAATTATAATAACATTCTCTCATCAGTTGTAACAAATGTACCACATTAATGCAAGGTGTTAATAATGGAAGAGGTATATGGCAACTCCATATTTTCTGCGTGATTTTTCTGTAAACTTACAATTTCTTTAATAAAGAAAGAATGACAAGAAAAAACAGGTCATCGTTTTCCTAGCTGGGAAGCCAGAAGCATTCCTCTTCCTCCTCCACCTCCTCATCCTATGGAGCTTAGAATGTACAAATGTAAAGAAACAGAGGACGGTTAAGAAAAGAGCAATGGACAGCAGCAGTTCCATGCAGTGGAAAACGGATCAATGAAATGTAGAGCAGGGATGGTATATTTTCAGACTGCTGGTGTGTTGTATCCGGCAAGAATCATGTTTTTTTAAATATCTGAATTTGAACACTTTTAGGTAGAGTATACATTTTCATGTTTTGGGAGCTGCCACTTCTTAATATTTTATAAATCTTTCGTTTTTGTTATTTTTCTAAACTCTGAAGACATTTGAGTTTGCAAGCTCCAGTGTTGAGTGATTCTGGGAAGACCTGGAAGCCACCATTTTTAGAAGCACCATTTGTAAAGATGATCAGCCCTGCAGAAAGAAACTTGGGACCCAAAGAGAAGAATATACAAAAAAATATCTTTCATCAAGACAGAACTAATTTCTTATAAGGAAATACTGTGGTTATTAACCACCTTTACAATTTCAAAGAAATTATAGTTGCAAACATATATACATAGATTTATGTACACATATATTTCTAAAATCTACATATTTCTAAAATTATTTCTTTATTAAACATATATTTGGTTGACCATTGTATTTTATTTAGTTGTCCTCAATTAATGATTTTATTCCAAAAGGTATACAGAGAAGATGCTGAAGTTAAAATACCTACATTTTCATGAATGCAATATGCCAGTTAATACATATCTAATTACTTTGGTGGAGGCAATCCTTGATTCAGTCTCTCAAGTAGCCAAAGATGCATCACACAAATGGGCTTCAATTAATGCATTTCTATATCAGTTAGATACGTAATGTAACATTGTCCTGATTTGGACCATAGAAAAATCTTACCCAACCTCAGATTTCTTACGTATTTTTGGCCTAGAAAGGAACTAGCATTGGGTGGACCTGGGAAAAGGACATGCCTGTAAAATTAGAGGTAAGAGATCTACATTTGGAAGCTCTGACCCTAAAGAACTCTCACTTCCCAGTGGTACCCATCTTTAAAGCTGTGAGATAAGAGTGGATATTTAAGAGGAGTTATCAGCCTGGCATATTTTGGGAAGGCTGTATGGAAAATGGTCTAGAAAATATCATGTTCCACATTAAGAATATGATTGATGAATTAAGTAAATGTGGGTAATCTCAGAGATCTAGCATATTATCATGCACCTGAAAACTTGCAATTTAAACATATATATATACTAAATAGTTAACTGAAATAACACATTCAAGTCGTAGCATTTAAAATAGCCCCTCATAAAAAAACAAAAGAAAAGAAAAGAAAACATTGCAAAGGTTTTAGCACAACCTGGTGGACATTCTGCATGCGACAATAAGGCAATAAAAAGTATTCACACACATGTATATATAAATACTTCAGATTTCAAAATCATCCCAGAAAAAATACAAATCATTTCTGTGAAATTTGCAATCCTATTTTATCAAATAATAAAATGTGAGCATAAATAATAAAGATAAAACACATTTTCTTAAATTTGTTTTTATTTAAAGGAAATATATACTTCAGATGAAAAGGAACTGCCCTGACCGAGGAAGACTGAGTAGTCTTCACAGAGTTTTCCTTTGCTTAGAGAATTAGTTACAAAGAGTTCATTTCAAAACTTACGTTGAAATTAACAAATTTTCTTAGAAAGATTGGAGATTAATAATAAGTTAGTAATCATTTGCTTATATAAAGACAAATCCTTAGAATTTCCGAATTTAAACTCTGAATATTTATAAACTGCTTCTGTACTAAAAAAAAACAAGCATTCCATTTAGAGTAGTAAAAAAAGTATAAAGTAGTTTTATAAGTTTTCAGACTGATTTTCCCACACTAGTGTACAAACGCCACTGATTTCATTTAAATTGTATGTGAAGTTTATAAACTTAAAAAAAAAAAATGTGTTCTACTTCTCATGAAGCAAGGGTTCGAAGAACCAAGCTGGTTGAGATAGGATCAGACTGCCAACCCACGGAAGATTTATTTTCCAAGGAACATTCAGGGACTCATTTCCTCTGACATTTTAGATCATAAATTATTGGGGTCAGAACTGTTAAGGTCTAAGAATTTTGAATCCTCTTCCAAGATTTTCTTTATAGTCTTTGAAGAAAGTTTTCATCAAGCAAGTATATAAACAAAACCCAGAGTTTCCACACTGCATTCATTATGAACAGTGACTTCTGCATTTGGTGATCTTAAAGATATGATCTGAAAGGGTTAAAATCAGCTTTATTTCTGAATTAGTGAGTTAATGTTACTCTGTGAGTCAGTGATTCTAACTTAGATATGTCATCACTAAGCAGGATGTCAGCTTGAAATATGTCTATTTTACTGAAATTGTGTGCACTATCTACTGGGCTCTCTTTAATGGGCTAGCTCAAGAATGAACTTTTCACAATGGAAAAAAGTAAAAGCGTATCTTTTCAATATTACAGAGAAATTATACTTTCCCTTGGTAAAATCCACTTCCTCTGGAGCTTATTTCTATGAAAATGAACTATTTCATACTTATAAATGGTTCATTTATATAAATGCAGATCTTCATCTTTAAAAAATTGGTCAACATATTAAATACCCATGTGGTAATAAAGTTGCTTCACTCAGATCCTATAAAATTCATGAAACATCACATTATTTGTACTATGGCAGTAATACGTATTTAGTTAGGTAAAACAGAATTGTTAAACATGTATCCAAATGAAAGTTAAACATGTATTTATTTTTGTACATATCTGATGGGAAAAAAATCCAAGTGTGAGTCCTGAGCCATTGTATTTTATTAGATGCTTTAAAGCAATCCCGTCCCCCCTCCTTTTTTTTTTTAGCTTAAAACTTGAGAGGGAAAGTGTGAATTTTTTTTTAGGTCAGCTACGAGAGCTGGGCAGAGATGGTCTATTGCTACCCAAGATGCTTTCCTCTAGGATAAACATCTCCCATAGTGGCCTCAGGAGGATGGCACTATCTTTATCTCCTTCATGTTCCTCTCTGAACGACCCTCACTTAACCCACCCGCAAGGTTCCCCAAGTCCACAAGCCACAGTGCTGCATGAGCAGTTACACTCTGCCTTCTGGATGGGTTTGCAGCAGACCACAGAGTCCTCCACAAGCTTCCTTTCTTCCACTTAAAAATCACTTCTATTAAAATGTCTCCAAAGCCTACTATGAGCCGGGTACTTAGAATAAAAGAGACAAGCTCTCTCAGGCATGAGATCTCATAGGGTGAATCAAGGTGAAAGGGGGAAAAGCGGACCACAGGACAAAAGTACACAATGAGGGAGGTGCTGGGGATGGTCTGCCATGATGGAGAATTAGAGGAACTCAGAATTCTGGAGGCGGGGAAAGAACACTATTTTCATTCTAAAACATACAACTTAATGTGGGTGGCATGGTAGAGAAAACATGGTAATGAAGTTGAGGTCTATCTACAGTAGATATTTTACATGAGGTGATTATAAATGTATACTTAAACAGCAATTATGTTCATGTCTAAAACTGAAGGTGACTTATTCTTATAATAGATTTAAAACATGCTTATTGACTATTTTCAATTTTCCCGCTACTGCATATTGCTACAAGACGGACAGGGTCAAACATAGTTCTTATTTTTGAGGAACTACATCTTCTGAGAGAGACACTTGTGAAAATGTTACAATAGAATATGATATATACCATGGTAGAGGCATAATCAATGGGCTGTGGGAGTTAGATAAAGGGAGTAATCAACTCTGGCTCAGGTAGTAAAAAAATATTTACAGATTGGGTGATATTTGGGATTGGTCTTAAAAGCATAGACATTTACCAATCAGAGGAAAGAGCTCGAGTTATCTCTTCAAGAGTAAAAGAGAATTCTGGAGGTGGGCAAAGGAAAAATAAACAACTAAAAACAAAGACAATACCAGGAACAGGAAAAATTTATAGTTAATATGCTCATAGAGATATTGCTGGCCTAAGAATCAACATGAAGTGACTTAAAATGAATATCCTGAGAGGAAATAAATACCTAAATAAGAATTCTTATAAATTAAATTCTCTTTTAAAGGGAATAAGAACTCAATTAAAAAAAAAAAAAAACACCTCACTAGAAGGTTGAAATTGACGTTAAAGACTCTTACAGAGGAGAGCAAAAAAGACAATGAGGTGAAAAAATAACAAAGTAAATGTAAGAAAATTAAGGAATTTGGAGTTTCAATTAAAAAAAAAGGTAATCTCCCTTCGACAAACACAGAAGAAGAAAGAGGACATAGGAGGGAGGGAGAGACAGAAAGAGAAAGAAAAAGAACAAGAGAGAAAGGAAACCATGAAGGAAATAATTTAAAGACATTTTTCCATACTCATCATTTGTTTATTGAAAGGACCTGCTGAGTGACTAAAACAATGAAATTTAAAAAAAAAGAAAAGCCCACACCATGGTACCTTATTGTGAAATTTTCACACATTGATGACAGAGAATAGATCTTAAAAGATCTTAGGAAGAAAAACAAAAAGAGATGAAAACGAGATGTCAGGGACCAACTGGCATCAAACTTCTCAAAAGACAGTTAATGAAGGGAAACAAAAGGGAGAAAGCTTTAAAATGAAAGTCAACTGCTTTTCTATATAACAGGAATGAACAACTGGAATTTGAAATTAAAACAAAAAATTACATAAACACCCAAAAAGTAAGCGGCTAGCAATAAATTTAACAAAATATTTATTAGATCTACAGGAGGAAAACTACAAAACTCTGATGAAAGAAACCAAAGATTAAAAAAAAAAAAAAAACCACCAAAAACATGAAATCTGATGGATAGTGAAGGACAAAATGT
>JAQZBX010062373.1:0-16908 GCA_029593785.1 Cabassous unicinctus
CATGATGGGACAATATCTTTTGGTTACTGCACTATCCGTTTAGCGAGTTTTCAAAATGTGGCCATTTCCACATAGAAAGCAATAAAAATCAATGGAAAAAGTGAATATGACCGCTGGGTAAGTCAAAGCTAAATTAGAATACCACGTCTGTCACTGCAAGGTTACTTGATCTTAGGTAAATTATTAGATTGAACAATATAATACTGCTGCTCTTCAACTGGTTGGGGCTACAAAAATTGCAATTTCATATGGATATGGTCCAACTGAATAGGATCCTCAATTTTCTGGAAAATTGAGATACTATTCCCTACTTAGTAGAGGCCATTGTATGGGGGTACACAGCAGTCTCACAATAAACTATTTTGATATTTTTACTAAAGCTTTGCATATAAATTATGTTAGTAAATGTTGAATATTGGATATTAAGTTAGAAAATCATGTTCTATTTTTTAAACTTCTGAACGAAGGAAAAAAATATAATTGTTTATTCAGGACTTCTATGCAAGGAAAAAAAATTCAAAAATGCCCCCTGGGAACTACATAAAGGCTGTCTTTAGTTACATACAAATATTTTGCACATTGGTGAGATCTTAGTTCCAGTGGGTTGCTAGATGCCCCTTCTGTGCAGCTCGGTCTGATGTCCCTTCCCCTTCCCCTGGACTACCCACACAACCTTATAAGGACTCACAAAAAGCCACCACAAGTATCAGCACTTGACTCTGGGACTGTCCCTTGCTTATCTATCCATGAGCAAATGCTCTGGGCTTTCCTAGTCCTTGAACATTCCCATCTCCTAATTATTTTGATTTATCAACTACTTTTTAAACGTGCTCCTCTGACCATAGTAGCTCTCCAAGACCAAATTATGCTGGTATTTGTCTTTTAGCTATAAGACCACCAAAAGTCTCAAAAGCAGTGGCCATAAACCCACCTCACACTGCCATGATGGACCATACATTCTTCTGGGCTTCTATCAGTATGAGTTTGAGTTGGGGTCTATTCTCTTTTTCGGAGGATATTTACCATGAAAAATTCAAGGTAAGGTAGTACCTCTCCCCATCCCCTATTTAGCCATCTCCAGAACACTACAGACTTCAAAGAAAGCATGATCCTGCCAACACCTCGATGTTGGACTTATTAGCCTCCAAAATAGAGAAACAATAAATTTCTGTTGTTTAAGTCAACCAGTCTGTGGTATTTGTTATAGCAGCCCTGACAAATTAAGACAAAAAAGTAATGAGATTAATAGGCACATGATACATATATGTTCCTGACTTTTTATGCACACACATATACAAACTCAAACATAGCAAATATATGTACTTTCCAAGGTCCCATCACTTGAACAGCATTTATCAGATGTTTTAGTCTATAACCACTTCCCCTGATGAACTTTAACTACTTTCGTTTCACAATCAGGAAAAGTAAGGTAGCACACATTTAAATGCTATATACCTCCATTCTTTCCTGATCAATCTGCTATTCTGATCTCACTTCCTGAGTTCTGATGACTTTCAGCTCCAAGGAACTGGCATTAGATACTGAAAAAAGACATGGTCAGTAGAAAAGAAAGTAAAGCAGAAAGAAGGCCACTGCTGTTGACCTGGCATAACTGATAGCACAGCAGTCCCCAAATGCTCTGCCTGTCTCCCTACAATGTCCCCTCTACAATTTGATAAGAGTTTTCATGGAGGATTACAGTTCTTCATTGCTAAAAGCCCACCTAGCTTTTTTGGTCAACAAATCGTAAAACTGAATCCTAAAATTCAATTTTAAATACTAACATTGAAAGGACAATCTGAGAGCAACAAAATGATGCTTGTGGGTCATGAAATCAATTTAGTGAATGGTATTTTTTAATAAAATAAAGAATATATAACATATCGTAAGGACATGTATTACTTTGAGAAACTGTGGTCTTCAATACATGCACATACAAGTGTACTGGAATGCTTTATAAAATATATTTCTTATTGTGGGTTTCAGTCAAAAAATTCTGAAAATATCAATCTAATCCAGTATCCTCATTTGACAGATAATAAAATTGAGGCTCAAAGAAGTTAAAAGACTTTCCCACGAGTACATAATTTGTTACCTGCAAGGACTCAAACCTAAAACCTAAAATGAGATGACTTTGAAAATACACACACACATACACAATCCCATATTCTAAAATTTTTAAAAGAATAAAAAAGCCTTATTCAACCTCACAATTTATCTAAAACCCCGAAGACAGGTATTCACAAATCTGTCAGTGAACTAAACATGAACAATTCAAACAATTTCTCCAAATCTCTGGACAAATCTGGTTTCTAAGGGTAAAGTAAGACACTGAGGTTAGAAACCAGATATTGTGGTTTTTAATCAGTACCAGGTTAGATATATATAACACATAAAGACCTCAACTCTATACCAGGCACTTTATTAATGCTATCATCTTCCTTAATCATATCTTCTTTATTTTTCCATCTATATAGTTTGAGCCTAGATTGAGCCCAAATCATGTAAGACAGTAGAAAATCCCCCATAACATTTAAACTAACTTCCCCAAAGCCATCTCTAGCATTATTAGAAAATCTTTACCTCTTCTAATATCTATAGCAACCCTAATAAAGCATGAAAAACATTGATATACACAAAATTATTCTAATAGATTATAAAATTAAATGAAATAGACAGAAAACCAAGGTCCAAAATAACTATTTGGAATTAAGAATGAAATCAGATTCATTCAAACTGAAATGCCACTTCAGAGAGTTAATCAGTCATCTCTTATGACACTTTGGTTAATTCTAACTGCTTTGAAAGTTTGCCTAAACACCTTCTAGATGGTTAGGAGT
This sequence comes from Cabassous unicinctus, assembly GCA_029593785.1. Lineage (NCBI taxonomy): Eukaryota > Metazoa > Chordata > Mammalia > Cingulata > Chlamyphoridae > Cabassous > Cabassous unicinctus. Next base: position 2,841 of record JAQZBX010062373.1, read on the forward strand.
CAAAGGTCGTGCCTATGCCTTCAGAAAGCTAATTTTCCCTTGATTTTATAATAAGGTCTCAAATTTCTCATAAGTTTTCATGCCATTTTGAGTGTTCTTAGTATAACTACAATTTACATGGCAAGTCCATCATCAAATAATTTTTAAATTACAGTACATTTATCATTTGTTATTGATTACTGACAGATATACTCAAGTGGAGGTCTATTTTTACCAAAACATTCCAGTTAATTGGGGGGTAGACATTCGAACATCCCACATTAACAGAAATTATTTTGACTTGAATAGAAAGAAATGGCTAAAGGTAAAATAAACAATAGTCAAGATATAATGAATCATAAGGAAGTCAGTCAAAGTTATATGTCTCAAGGACAGTTCTGGGTAAAGAAAACCAAATTAACAAATATTTATCAAATACCTTCTATATGTAAAATACAGTGCTAGATAAATGTAAGTAATTTACTTTCCTGGCTAAAGATATATGTCAGATTATAAAACTTACACTTGATCATGAAACTGTAACCTTTTCCTTTAACCAAATAGATACTTTTCATAAAAGCCTATATATTTCCAAGTACCTATACCTATACTGTAGAGGTATCTACATTTCTGGGTTGGGAATTTTGAGGGAGGGGAGGGATTTTCTAAATCATATAGACCATAATCAGCCAGTGAACAAGCAGCAGCCCCATAAACATACCCTTTTGAATCAACTGGTTGAGCGCACATTTGAGAAGCTGCTTATTTGTTCAAGTGACAGGTGGAGATCCAATTTTCCAATCTCTAAAATCGTTCCCAGATCCTAGATTAGTCAATTACCCTTCATTTCACAGTAAATAGCTATAATAAAATAATCCAAATAAAATTTTTGAATTCAACTCTCCAGAAGTAAGGGTGCTGGTTTACATATAGTTGTGGGCAAACCAGAGTGGACCATTTGACTTCATCAGATATTTGTCCAACACTACTAAAGCAAAAGAACAAGCCTTACAATTAGTCATATAAAGCCATAACAAAATTCAGTAGTCAGTACAAAACTTAACAACCCTATCATTTTTTCAAAGTTACACCGGGTTTTAGTAGGCAAAGCAAATGAAGCCTAGGAGCATACCTTGAACTAACATGTTCACACTTAGAAAAGTCTGCCTCTTCTACAACCTTACTTAACCAATGTCATAGGATCCTTAAATTTATTAAAGCATTCTCTCTTCCTTGAAAAGAGCAAAAAATTACATTTCTAGGGTTAGAAACCTTTAAGACAACACCAGGCCTGCTCCCATGTCCCATCTTTTTCTGATTTTCCCAGGTATTTGTAAATGGTGTCATATTATTTTCATTTTTCTCTCACTCTTTTCCTAATCACCTATAGCTCTCCAGCATGTATGAGAAATAAGGTACTCTTTCTTTCTTCAAGTCATCTTAATTATAGATTTATTTCCTAGACTTGAAGGATTTGGCCTTGCAACTGTAAGAATTATAGTTTGTAATTAGTATTGACTATCTAATGGGAGAGGAAGTCAGTTCAACATTAGCAAAATAAATAATCTTTTGGTATCCATAAACTCCCTCTAAACTCAATCTTTGTGGAAATCTTCTCATTAAGAAAATTTCCAAAAGAATAGACTGAATTTGCATTTGGGCTCATCATTTCATCAACATTTTTCAAAATTAAGAACAGATTTCTGTGTTTATTCTCAGTACCTAAAACTGTAGGCACTCAATAAATGCTAGGCTAATTGAACTAATATATGCAATAGCACTTAACCATATACAACTTTACAGCATTTCCTAATTGCCCCTGCCTCTCCCATGAAATTGAAAATAAGTTCTGTGTCTTAGACTTTTTGTTTGTTTGTTTTTGTTCTTAGGCTTTTAAATATCCCTAAGACCTAACACAGTGTACTTGTTTATTCTTAAATGCTATAAATGTCAAGGAAGTTTTATTTTTGCCAAAATTTTAAATTCAGTGTAGTCTCTATCATCAAGGTAGATTATCTATATTGTCCAAATTCTGTGTTCCCAAATTCTTACTGGCATTATCACAGACTCTGTTAAAATATTTTGTTTACATAAATAGAATCTTTGTTTTCCTTAACCCAGCAAGAGTTGACAGAAGACCTCTAGACATAAACAATTAACTTAGAGTTCATCCACTTTATTTGTCTGCAAAGTAATATATTCATACAATGGAGTGGAGGAAAGAGAAGTGGTTAAAAAGGAGGTCAAAAGTGAGAAGTAGAGAGTCATAATAAAAACCTTAGATATGGAATACTGATTTTACAAATGAGAATGTTACAGCCGAAGGAAAAAAAAAAAAGATTAAGTGTCTTGCCAAGGCTATAAGGCTAAATTAGTGATGGAATTTTAATTAATGCTTCTGAAACTGAACTAAGTTTTTTTTTGATTTACAAAAAGAAGGGCTGACTATAAGTTAACTTGCATGTAAAATAGCAATAATAGGAATCTGTTTTGCCTTACTATTGGTATAAAGATAAAAAGAGATAATATACGTGAAAATGTTGTGCCAATTATAAAGTGCTAGGTGAATGTGCAGTAGTGTTCCTGCTATCAAAACTCATGTTTGATAACTCATGCATTCTTCCAGCCCCAAAATTCCTTCAGTTAAAGTCTTTAGGTAGCATCAAACAAAAAGTTCCTGCTTTATCTATTTTGTAAGATTGAAATTTTCCATCTACGGTTTACTTAAAATGAAGAGCATTATTATTATTGGTTCTGGAAACTGTGAAGAGAGAAAACTTGGTCATTTCTGATAATAAACTTGATCCTAGAGATGGAAAACTCCACCCAGTTAGAAGGAGAAAATTCAGGTGATGTGCCACTCTCTTAGGCTAGCTTATGTTGGCTCTATGCTTTTCCTTTATCCCACTGACAAGAGACCTGAAACCGAGAAAGCTGATAAGCATAGCTCTAAGGCATGGGTGGCATATTGAGAAATGGAAAGGCCAAAGGAAAATCCATAATAAGACAAAAGGCTTGTCAGAGCAGGTCCTTCTTCTGCATCCTTGGTAGAGGCAAAATGTGCTAAGGGAAGCAGCTGAGTGCAAAGTCATTATGTGCTTTCTCTGAGTCATTAACTGATTCCCAGAACATGTGCTGGGCATCTATTATGTGTATATCACTATATGAAGAGCCAATGATAATATCAGAGCAAAATAAAATAACTCCTATTCCTTAAAGGGTTTATAGATAAGTTTATAATATAGGAATATAGTATGGGAATGAATCATATAAAAACAAATGGTTCTCAACTATTTCCCAGCCTCCAATACCCCAGCCGTACCTTAAAACAATGAAGGGGAGGGGATGTGGCTCAAGCCATTGAGCACCTGCTTCCCACATGCGAGGTCCGGGGTTCGGTTCCTGGTTCTTTCTAAAAACAAACAAGCACACAAACAAGAAAGCCAACTCAGGAGAGCTGATGTGGCTCAGTGGTTGGGTGCCGGCTTCCTACATGCAAGGTTCTGGGTTCAATCCCCATCCCGGTACCTCAAAAAAAACAATGAAGGAAGGTTAGCTGTGGCCAGATCATAAAGAAATCAAATGCCAAGCTTAGGAATTTTCATTTCATTTTCTGGTAATAAAGAAAAAGTCCTGAAGAACTGTGAGAAGGGACTTACTTAACCCAAACCTGATTTGACATTGAATTTGGGAAGAAAAATGAAATTAAAGTCAATTAGAAGATTGTAACAATAGCATGTTTGTGACATGATAGGAAAGGTTTTTAACTAGATCAATGGTAGTGGGGATAAAAACCTAATGCTTTGAGAGTCTACAAAGCAGAGGATGATTTTCAGTGAAAATATACCAAGCGGCAACAAAACTAAAAAGTGTAAAGTAGGTAGATAGTGAGAAAGAGAGAAAAGAGAAGGGGAAGAAGAAAAGAGAAGCAGCATAAGAAGCAGAAGAAAGAAGAGAAGAAGTGAGCAAAAAGATAAAAGGAGACAATGGATCTACTACCTATTGTTTCTACTGGGTCTCATTAGTAGTTACTTTTTCTTCTGGGTGACTGGTTATTTTTTACTTTGTTCTGCTCAATGCCCTTGAAAAAATTATTCATGGGACTTTTTTTGCAGTGACTTCCTTCAAAAAGAAATTTTGTTAGTGTCTCTCAGGCACTTGGAGTTCTACAAATTTCTGAACTTCTAAAATTAAATCCTGGGCTTAAAGTTTTCTGGACTACCCAGGTGATAAGAATTTAGATTATAATATGCTTGAGGGTGTATTGGTGGTTATACCATTTCAGGAATTTCCCTGTCCTTGCTTTGCTTAGCACCAAAGCAATTTTCTTGTGTAATCGTTTTGGGGGTGGAAGCAGGGTTTATTTGTAATTCACACTAACCCTAGGATGTAGTTCTTTAGGGTCTCCACATAATATTGGGAGTGACTTCTTTTAGACTCCCTATTTGGGCAGACCCTGGCCTTCGATTTCTGTCGCTCTCATTACACAAGGCTTTCAAAAACGAAGATCCAGTTTACAAATGGACAAATGCCCTCAGGATTAAAGCAGCTTGAATGCATGCATGGCTTGCTTACCTCTCCTACTTTCCCTTAGGTATTGGCCTGATAATTGTTTACTATCTTGTTCATTATTCATTGATTTTAAGGAAATTTTAACATAGTTTTATCCTGCATTTTTAGATGTTTTCAGTAGAAGACTTGATCCAAATAATCTAGCCTACAATATTCCTGGGACAAAGTGATGAATTCAAAACTCCATACACAAAAATTATTGTGGTCAACTAAGGCAATGTCTGGTCTCAAATCTCTGGCAATGATTAGGGAACTTGTATAAGGAATTTCCACACTTAGAGAAAATAAGTATTTTGCAAAACTGAGATTGACATATTCATTTTATAGTAATAAACAATGTTATTTACCACTAAAAACAAAATTATTTTATTAGGCCAACAGTCCAAGAATACAGAGAAAATACTCTTATCATACACAATTCTAAATATCAACAAATCTCTTCAATTTTCAAAGGAACATTTAACCTGAATAAACCAGAACAGATTTAAAAAGAACTCATAAGTTTATAAAATGACCTGATTTACACTGCTTTCTAGGATTTTGATTACCAGCTAAAACAAACAAAAAAAATCTTGTTTCTCAATTTTAATTATAGTGGTATAAAACCGAAAATTTTTAGAATGATACTTTGATTTATACTGATACCAGTTCACATTAAAACAAATATTTTAAAATATTTGAATTCTTACTATGTTTATAATGGCATAAAATAATTTGAACAACTCCCCTGCAACCAAAGTGGAATATATGCTTTTGAGTTTCAAAGAAAGATTCAGCTGAAGTTTCAAGGTCTCATCACTTATTAGCTCAAACCAGCAACCTAACAGAACTAAAAGGAAAAATGACACATATTCATATGTGATTTAAGTATAAAACACTGCCATGATAAATATTCGAAAATTCCAAGCTTTTATAAAAGCACACATTATGTATAATATGAGAGTTGTATACTGAAAGAGTATACAATATGGACTGCCTCTGGGAGAAATTTTATCTCATTTCATTTTCATTCTACACTGCACTTTTTAGTTGCCAACTAAATAGCTTCCTGGTCTATGTATGGAAGATTTCATAGTGTTTAGCTGGAATTGCTTACTTTTAAAGTATGCTGATAAAAAAAACCCAAAGTCTCTGAAATATCCTCACCAGAGTGTTTGGCTAGATGTGAAACCAATACATAATAAAATGAGATCCAAAATACTGTTATCTATATAATACATAGATTCTTACATTTAACAAGCTCAACCCAACAAAACACATTAAAACATTTCAAGGGCAATGCATTTTGTTTCTGCATTTTCCAATGTTAGATAGTCAAATTCTATCTCGCTTTCTTTGAACTATCAGGATCTAAATAAATGTGAAGAAAAAATGGGCTACAAGCACAGTTTAAGTACATTTAATATGACTGGACAGAGGGTTAGTTTGGTATGGTCAACAAAACAGTCTTCCACAATCTTAGTCTGAAAAACAGTTTAGTCAATAGAACAAAGAAAATGATAATCATTTCTTTTCCACACTAAAGTAAAAGGTGTTAATTCTAAGCATTACACTTTGAGAAGGATAAAGACAAATGGAATGTGTTTGGCGTGCAAGAATCAGGATAGTTAGGAGAACCTGAATCCACTTAATAGGAAGAACAACTAAAGGAAATAGGACTGATTAACCTTGAGAAGAAAATGGTCAAGGCAGGGAGTGGGGAAAAGGGTGTCTAAATGGAAATAATAACCCTTTCCAAATATTTGGAAAGTTGAAATGTGACAAAAGAATTGGATTTTGTTTTGCATAGATTCCTAAAGGGGGAGGGGAAAAAAAACTAGGAAATATGTATGTAAAATAAGGTACAGGGAGAGACATTTTCAAATAGAGTTGTATGATGTCTGAGATTGAAATGGACTGCCCTGCCAAGTGGTTAGTGGTAGTGGAGTGGTTAAATTACTCTATCAGGGCATAATATTTAATCCTCATTAAATATCCCATGCACCTTCATATAACCAAGCCTTAGCTTGTGTTTTTCCCTCTGAATGTCGGGCCCCTTTTTTGACCATCTGGCAAAATGTAACTTCGATGATCCTAGCTCAAAGGCAGCCTCCTTTCTGCAATTTTCCCTGATACCACATTTTCCCCCAAAGCCCTTCCCATCCTTAAAATTAACCATTCCCTCATCCAAGATCATGCAGAACTTTGTGCACGTCTATTACAGTACTTACCTACACTATGATGAGATAATAGAAGATGGGGACTATCTTAACCATCTTGATAGTCCTGGCACCTATGTAGTACCTAGCTTAGGTACAGTGCCTGTCATGATGCAGACAACCCAAATGTAGTGTTCTGAAATGCAGTTTATACTCAAAGTCAGACACGGAGACATGCTAGATGACTTTTTAAGAGTCTGAGAGTCTATACTTCTAAAAAAATATAGAGATATGTTTGAGGCCTCTGTGTGATACCACTACCAGTGAACACAGAAGGAAAAAAAAAAAAAACATTAGAAAGGTACCCTTAAACTGACGTAGAAAGACTCAGAATCTAATGCATTTCTCCCCACAGTAAAAAGAAAACTCTCATCCAAAAACATCACAGGTATAAATCGGGTATTTTAGATCCACAGAAAGAAAGAATAACCACTAATTGAATGGCAACATAAATGATACTCGAAATAAAGTTGAACGTTAGCTGGATCAGAAATGATACTGAGTGGTTGTCAGGAAATACAGAGAGGTATATGTATTAAGCCAACAATTATCAGATATGCATTAAAAAAAATATTCATTACCCATTTTCTAGGCTCTATTTTGAACTTGTTCACTGAAATATACCAAAACTGTGAAAGTAAGGCAAAGCAGAAAACCTGGTCTTACTACCAAGTCCAGTATTTACAACAGGACCAGCCTTCCAGATGTAACTGGACTGGGAATTAAATTCAAACATATTGATTATCCTATGCTATTCCTATTGGGCTTTTAGAAATCTCTACTTTAAAGGAAAAATACGTCTGCAAAACCAAGAAATAGTCTTTCATATTTAAAAGAAAAGAGATTAAAAAAAAAATAGAAAAAACACAAAGAGGTCCAAACCCTTTTTTTGGTATTATGAATCCAATTTTTTTTAAATTAAGAAAAAAATGATGAGAAAACAAAAAACATGAATTTGTCTCAAAAAGTAACATCCAGGGCATTTTATATGGTCAGCACAAATTCAACCAAATCCCCTAACTAGTGGTAGTAGTTAATGATTGTAAAGTACCTAACATAGATAGTTGGGGACGGGATCCATATAAATAAGAAAATACATTTCAATTACAATGCTCAATATAAATGTAAATTTTAAAAATCATTATTGTGCACGACTCTTCAAATTGAAAGACTTGTGAATTTATTTAGCCACTGAAATATTGGTGTTTGCAAATAAAAGATTATTTTATCAAACTTAATTTTAGAACGGATATGCAAATGGATATGTGTTATGATTTCATGTATATCAAAAATACATTTGAAAAAAGACTACAAAGAGAAATGGCAAAAAATCAGCAAAATGTAGGTTCCAGTATTAAGATTTTAGAATTTTATTGTTTTCCAAATTTATTCTAACGTTAAATTACTACTGTAATTTAAAAATAAAATTTCATTTGAATTTTTTGAAAAGACCTAGAATAATAGGAAAATGATGCTTTAAATGAAGCAGATTTCTCAAGAAAGCAGCCTGTGAAAATTCCCCCAACAATCTTCAAGCCTTGATAAAGTTCTTCATATCCTTGAAGGCAGGATGATGAAATGCAGGGCCTGGTAAGAAAACAGGGATATTCTAACTTGGCTCCTTAGCACACCCCAAGGGAGCTGCAGTTCCACATCGGTGGCAATCTCTGGGGAGGGCTCTTTGGGTACAACGAGGTCTATCTCCACAAATCTGTCCTTGCCCACACATGCCAGTGAGGTGAACAGATACTCATAAAACATGCTTAACAAATTAGAGGATGACAATGCTAGAAATGATAACTATTTTGGACACTGGGTAACAGAATAAATACTTTTATTTCTTTCATCTCGAAAGACTGGAAAAACTTAACCTAGATCCATAAGATGGTAACTTAACAAAGGCAAATCTGAAGTAGTATGTGAAGCCCAAAAATTAAACTATAAAATTATGGCAAAAAGAAATATAACTAGAGCCAAATATCTGAGGACAATTTAGGCATTTTAATTGTCACTCAACAGCATGGTATGCTTACCAAAAAAGGAAAAATGATTCTAAACTGCATGAAAAGAGAAGATGGTGGTCTCTGGAGAGCCATATGCTGAACAAAGCACCACATTCCATAAGGGACATTAACAGACTAAGCACTCAGAGAAAAAAAGAGCAGTTTAGGCTATATTCAAATATTAAATATTTAAGTGGAAGTTATAGTAAAGGGTGGTAGCCACGTTGGGTGTGGTTCAGCAGGGTGGGAGCAGAGATTGGAAAGAAGCAGATTTGGGTTCAATATCAAGAAGAACTTTCTGACAAGAGAGCAGTCCAAAGGCAGAATGGGTTGCTTAAGAAGGCAGTCAAGTTTCCCACTCCTGAGGTGAGTGTTCACGCAGAAGCTAAAAGAAGGTGTATTTACAGCCAGGGAAACTATAGAAAAGATTCCTGTACTACATAAAAGATGGTAATAGACTAACTCTAAAATCTCTTCTAGCTGTTAGAGTCTATGCTTTGTTAAGCCAATTAAGGTACAGTATGAGAACCGCAACTATAACACCATTGGAAATAAAAACAGAATTCTACGTAGAGTTTTCTCATCAGACAAATGGGTCATTTCCTCTGGTAATGTGGAAACTGTGGAACAGATGGCACACTTCCCTCAAAGTACTGAATATGTGCCCCTAGCTTTAACAACACAGAACTGAATGTCACACATTCTACAGCATACATTATCTTCATATTTTAATATCTCTGAGATCAAGCTGCATCTTATGATCATGGTCAGCAAGGCAGTGGGCATGCTGTAGTTGCCTTTGGCTGAACATGTGCAAACCTGACCGTGGCTGTTCACACTGTTGTTACTTCAGTTAAATAATGTACATCATGGGCATTATACATCTTGGGTTTAAGTATCATTCAACGTTCAAACAAAAAGATATTGTACATAGAAAGGAACTAAAATACAAAGTGGGTTACCAATTTGGTATGAATTTAACCAAGTTTTTGTCACTGGAGGAATGTCTCCAATTCCATATTTTCTTTCAAAGTAGCAATTCATTTTGCTTTCTGATATATGCATAAGAGTAAAATATGAGACAAGTCTATGGCTCAAAAAATCTAAATGTGTTTTTCAATATATACAAAATAAAGGAATAAAAGTGGTAAGAAAGAATTGCATCCTAGTTTAATCAGAACAGTTTGTCCTCTTCTAATGGTTTCCTGAAAATCAAATTCTCTATGAATGAACAAATTTGGTGCACATTTTATACCACTCAACATCTCATTTTTAATCTATTTATAATAGAATAGAATCTTAGGATTGTAGATTTGGAAGGAAGCTTTGAGGACAACTGGTCTAACCTCCAATGGTCCTTTAATCCTAGTGTATGAATCTTTTCAATAATATATATAACACCCTGAATGACAACTTTTAAAGAAGTTGAAAGATTCCCGGCAATTGTGGATTCTAATACAGAAAGGAAGTATACATAGAGCAAAAGAGGATTTCTTAAGCAAGTCATATATAGCACTTAAAAATAACGGATTGACTTCAACAAAATTCAGAATTTACATCCAGTGAAGGATACCACAAAGTCAGCAGAGAAGTGACAAACTGGAAGAATATATTTGCAACATTTATAACTTGATTAAAAAGAACACTAAAATGAATTATCTTTAAAAGTAAAATTCATTTTATTCTTAAAAATGATAATCCTAATTTGTTCTCTAAAGGGTTTTACACATCCAATTGTCTTGAAGTAGGATAATAATATCTGTACAAAGAAATAGAGTAAATTTTTTTATTTCCAAATAAAAATAAATATACATATTTAACTCATTTTTATTACTATAATTCATTTATGTTTTAAGAAAACACAACACATTTGCAAGCTGGAGCAGTTTAAGCACAACTCCAGTAAGGGAAATATTTACTGTGTCTGTTTCAGAAATAAGAATCTTAATGTTAACTGATGTAGTAGAAACCACTATATCAATGGTTTGGCATTTTATGGAAAATGACAAGTTAGGTAACAGTACTACTAGGTCCAGTGCAATTCAAAAATCATTAAGAGCAAGGCATGGATAATTCTAAAAAAGTTATTTCAATAGGTTCTTTAGCTACAAATTTCACATTTATTTAATAATTATAATGCTAATCAAAAGCAAGGAGGAAAAAAATTCTCACTATCCTGGGAACAATAAAAATACATATGACCTGTTTCAAACAGGGAGATTCCCAACTCAAACAGATTGATAAAAGTTCTGAGGCAGTTATCCCATTACAATCTTAATTTACTCACAATGAATACATGATACAAAAAATTCGACATCAACTTCTAAGCCATTAAAAAAATATCCAGGAGAGGAGCCATCGATGATCATGTATTTCAGTTGTAAGTATGGAATGTGTGTGTGTGTGTGTGTGTGTACACATGCGTCTGGAGGCCATCTAGGGTAGTGATTAGTTTTGTATTTTAAAATTCCCATATATTAAAAATTCAAAGAATAAGGTGGGGTTTTTGTCTTTTATCAAATAAAACTACTTGCTAAAGACAAGTGTGTGGAAATATTAACAGACAATGTGAATTTATTTAACAGATTTCATCATGATGGTATCACACTGTGTAAAACACAAGGGGAAAGAATGCTGTTTGAAAAGAAAAGGAAAAATAAACTATACAAGTTTGCAAGTTCCAGGTAATAAAGGAATAAAAGTACTGCAATACCCAGAAGTCCAAAATAGGCTGTTACAGATCACTGGATTTTCAGAATACGAAAATTTTGCATTTTTATATTTTATTATTATAGATAATTGTACACACAAAGCCCCTCGGAATAATGCCTGGTGTATTATTTTTGAAGGAGAGTAAAACAGATGGTTCTAGTCAAAGTCTTTATTTAACAACTTGGTTCACATACCCCAGAGTTTACCACCTAGGTGTGGGGGATGGTTAGGAGGAGGATGAATGCAGTGGGGAAGAGAAAGAGGGTAGCTGTTTAAATCAAAAAGAGACAGGTAAGGCAGTGAGGGGTGAACTGAATGTAAATTATGTTTGGCTTTAAATATAAGGGTTTTAATGTTTTATTAGTAATAAATCCACCTTTCCCCCTTAAACTGCTGTCACAACATGTATTAGTGGTCCCTGACAAATGCTTGAAATCTTCACCATCATCATTACACAGGAAAGGCTTTGAAAGAATTCCAAGCAATCTATCCATGTCATACTTTGACAAAGCAAGTGAGAGGCAATGGGTAGAGAAGATTTAGCTCTGAATAAGGAGTCAGAAAACCGTAACTCTGGGCCCACTTCTGCCCCACCTGACTTAGTCTGACCTAGGGCAACCCAAGGCAAGGAACTTCTTTTCTTTCAGATTGAGTTATCTCATTGTAAAATGAAGGAATTACACAAGGATCCTCCAGTTATAAGAAAGCAGTCACTAATAAAGATGGTTGGGTAATGACAAAAAAAAAAGTTAAATAAATACGTTTTTATCATTAATTACAGTATAGACATAATTTTCAGGTAGTCTAGAGGTTTAATGCCAGAGTTTAAAAAAGAAAAAAAAAAAAAAAACTTCAATAAGCTACCAAAAGCATGAGAAAACAGAGAATAAAGATGATTAAATATTTTCTTATGTAAATATAAACAAATTTAAGCTAGGATGATGTTAAGAAAATCACACAAGTTATTTCTATATAACTGATTTTCAAATAATGAAAATTTAGTTACACAAGAAAAAACATGTTTGAAAAATTTTGAGCTTTTATTGTAAATAACAAATGATAATAAGACCAATCTAAGAATTTCTATTTAATTTATCAGTTCATTTACAAAAATTCTTAAATCCTTATAGCAATCCCATAGAAGAAAGGTAGAAAAAAACTAATTTTTACATGATTATTTGAGTTACACTTACACCAATTCCACATAAAATGTTTTAAATTTCCACAAGACATATAAACAAACTTATAAAAAAAACTCAGAGTAAATATCTTAGGAATGCACTAATTGGGTTAAAATAAAACTGACAATAAGCATGAACCAACTTATGAATAATTTTGCCACCTTGAAAGCATGAAAAGCCACTACATTGCAAAAGGGATCCGGATGACTTAAAAATAAATGAATTAAGCTAGTTTTAATGTTGGAATCTTTAGTTTGAGAATACAAAGTTTAAATACAATGATTTATTTAAAGAGGAAAAGACGTTTTTATTAGCATGTAGTATTTTTTCTGCTTTTACAACCTCTAGGAATAAACATATTCCTTATTCAACTTTAAAAATTAACAAAAATAAACACTTTGGAAATTAGAACTTTTCATCATTTTTTTTTCCTGCCAGATGAAATTAGACTCCACTAGTAAAATTATAATGCTATTTTTAAAAGGTACTTTGTAAAACTTTAACTTTTGTTCTATAAAATCATCATTTACAATTAACCACTGCATTTTGGGTTATGAACTTTCATTTAGCACACATTTAGTAGAGCACCCAATACTGGTAATAGACAAACTGTATTATCCTACAAATCAAATATATACTTTAAACTTAACTACTTCCCCAAACAAAACTTTCACCTTACACCAAAAAAGCTACAGCAATTCATTAAATATAAATTCCTAGAAAGTTGTACTTGAATGATGTTTCTTTCAAAATTTAGAAGCTTAGTTTCCATAATCACAGCCTGAATATTCAATACATTCAGGGCAAGATAATAGGTCTATTATTCCCTGATGAGACAATTCAGAGCACAATAGATTCTACTGCAACTGTCTGTAAATTTTAAGAAACAAAGACATAACAACTAAACAAAATGTAGAAACAAATGGACACTGGCACCTAAATTCATGTATATGCCTCAGAATTAATTTATTGAAATGCATATATATATGTATTTACATTTAAGAAAAATCAGCATAAATTATGGAGAAAACCAATTTATTTTATTCATTCAAATTTCTACTTTATAGAAAATATTCACATACTATTTTTCTCCAGATGACATATTCCCATGGCAAGGGTAGGGTCATCGGCTTACAGAGCACTCAACTTCAATCTATACTTTCTGATAAAATGGACTATAATGTTTTTTCCATCCCAGAGTTTCCACTATTCTGAATTAAATTTTTAAAAGATAGAAACCTAGTTTAAATAAGGATTTCAAATATTTTTTGAGAAAGTCATTATATACTAAAATCTGTCAATCAATTCTTCCCTAAAAGTATGGGTTTTTAAAAGAAATGGTTTGAACTTTTCATTTTATTAACACTTACGTTTACATTAGACAAGACACATAATTTATATTGATATAAATTATATCTATCTA
>JAQZBX010062374.1:0-16904 GCA_029593785.1 Cabassous unicinctus
GTTGTCGACTGCTCAGTTTATTTTACACTCCTCTGATTTTGCTACCATTGCTTTAACTACTTACACAGTGGTTGTTTAGTTTATCTTTCTTTTCATCGTTTATTATTTTAATTCTCTTATAGGGATTTGCCTCTATTTCTCTAGTCAAAAATATTATGCATTTAAATGACAATGATTATTCTCACCTGAATCTACTCACATTTCCTTTTCATCTCTGTTAACAGCAGTCATCATAGTGGCATGTTCCCTCAGAATTTAGGATGGGATTTTAGGAACTCTTGTATATTAAACACTTATAATGATCTAAACAGCAAGCAAGAATTTGACCTACAGAATGTGCATTAGGTAAAACTTCAGTAAAATTATTTCCAAATGACTTAGTACCTGAGAATTCTCAACAGTATATTTATATTAACTACCAGTTAAAGCTTTGCATGACTGTTCTGGAAGACTGAGTGATAAGGTAGCTTGTCAAATTCCATAATCTTTTCAGCAAAAATTAGTATTTACAGTGGCTTCTCCCACTGTTGCATACTATGACACTCTTCCCACATTCTGTTTTGCCCTTACACATGAGATAAGGCAACAAACTGAGCGAGAATCTGGATTTTATCTTCCAGTATCAAAAGTGTATAACTTAACTGATTCTAAAAATTACTGAGATTCCTGTGATCTGACTCACTTTTATTGGGAATCGTGGACTTGGATTAATCACGTGATCATGTTTAAATAGTTCACCAATGTACATATAACAATTATTTAAATCAATTTATTTTAGGTAAATAAATGCATTTGATAATTAACAATATACCACTTCATTAACAATCTCTTTCAGGTGTAATAATTAAAGTGTAGGACAATGAATCATTGCTTAATTATTGGATATATGGTTACATTTAACTACGAAACACTCTATACCTGATACATATTTTCTTAGTATCTTTAGCAAATTAAAATTATCCAAATTATAAAAGGTCATTTTAAACATTTGAGCTTTCTGATTCATTTTTGAATCATTCAGGAAAGTGTTCTAGATTACTCTGAGAAGGAAATTTGACCCTATGGCTAAGGCAATACATTTAAAAATAGGCGACACATTTAATTTTCATTAGGTAAATTAAACTTTAGTTCTTTTATAAATAATATAACTTACAGGAATAAAATGTATTTATGATCTTAACCAAATTTAGATATATGGAAAGGGTCAGAAACATCTCAGAATTAGTCATTTGGGGACTTTCCTATGGCCAGAATATACAAATATTTTGCTTTTGTTTCTCTTATTTTGTTTTGTATCCTTCTTGATAGGAAACATCCTGATCCTTTTCTCCATTCAATGCAGCTCCCATTTTGACCAACCTATGTCCAATGTCCTCAGCCATTTATCCTGTATGGACAAATGCTATACCTCTAGTGTTTCAGCCAAACTGAATGGTGACTTCTTAGTGAGGATAAAACCATCTCCTACAATAACTGCAAGTTTCAGTTCTTTGCCGCACACTTCTTTGCAGGAATTGAGATCTGAATTATTACTCTCATGTCCTTTGATAACTATGTTGCCATCTACAAGCCTCTGCACTACATTATTATCATGAACAGTGCCAAATGCAATCTTCTAGTCCTAGCTGCTAGGGCATGTGGTGGGGATGTCCAACTTTTCCTTAATTATCTATAACAATCCAAGTGCCCTTTTGTGGTCAGATTAAATTATCACTGTTTCTGCAATATCTTCTCATTGCTAAATATTTCCTGTAATGATACCTACATCACTGGTGTCCTTGTGGTTGCAAATTCAGGTATGGTCACCTTAGTAACTTGTGATGTCATATTTGTTTCTAAGGTCATTACATTATTCATCTATGAAATGACTCATTTGTGGGAAGATGTAAACTTTCTCTACCTGTTGGACTCATACCACTCTGTGTAATTTTTGGGGTTTTCAATCTTTGCTATACTTAGACTAGTTAATACATACCTTAAGGATTAAATATTTGCTCTCTTTTACACCATCATTGTACCTATGTTCAATCCTATAATCTATACTCTGAGAAAATCAGAGGTGACAAACATCATGAGAATGTATTGGTGTTGTATTAATCAGGGTCTCTGGGGAAAGCACCAAATATATAAATATTTCATATATAATATATATTATGTATATTATATAAATATTATGAAGTTTTCTATAAGAATTGGTCCAAAAGATTCTAGAAACAGGCACTTCCAAATTCTTTAAAACAAGCTGCAAGTTGGGAACTCCAATGAAGATTTCCAATGGATTTCCCAGTAGATGCTGTGCTGGCTGAATAAGAGAAGGAAATTTTCCCTTCTGATTGCTGAAATCATTATTTCTCCTTTAAAGATCTTCAGCTGATTGGATGGGACTTTCCTCATTGTTGAAGGCAGTCTCCTCAGTTGGTTGTAGATGTGACCAGCCATAGATGCAATAAATTTGCGAATGATTTAAATCCATGAAATAGTCTCACAGTAACAATAAGAACAGTGCTTTCCTCATCAGACAACTATGCACCATAACCTGGCCAACTTGACACATGAACTTAACCATCAAAGGTGCCAAGCATTATTTCTGAAGGAATAACACAATTAATGTGGAATAAAACATAGAAACTGCCTCAAAGTTAATTATTCTTTGCTATCATGAATGCAATGCATGAGGATAATAGTACTTAGAAGTTTCAAGAAACTACAAATCAAATATTAATTATATCATGCAAAATGGTTTGGAAATATAATTTTGCATGTTATTGATATGGATTAGGTAGGGTACTTGCAAAAACATCACCTGTGTCAAAGCATTTATTGCAGTACTATATTGGGCAGTGGATTCTAATTTAAAAATTTAGTGATTATTTAGTGAATTTTCAGGCCTGCCTGGAAGGGCGTATGGTGACATTTTGCCACATTCTGGGGCAATTGAGAAGTTAAATCTGTAATTTAATCAAACATTTAAAATTTATATTTGATATTTATCCATCTACCGTTTTCTGGCCTGCAAAATAAATTGAGAAATAAAGAAATCAGTATAATAGATCTCATTTTAATCCCAAGGGTAATTTATTTCTCCCTCTATGAAATTGTTTCATTTTCTCTTTAAAATTTATTGCAACAAAGAGCCCTAATTTCTAAAGGTGTGAGGATATGTTCATTAAACTCATTTTTCCTGCTAACACCAGGTATGAAACTCTCAACTAATTCTAACTGGTGGTACTTTGATGATTGCCATGCAAATTAATGGATTTGTAAATAAATATCTAGAAGTAGAGTAGTTGGATCATAATTTAGGGTAGACTTAATGGTTATCCTCAAATAGTATTTTAAGGCATCTGTACAATTTTTCACCACTAGGAGCAACATATAATAGTCTCATCATATTGGCTTTTTGTGTTTTTTCTCTGTTTTCATTGATCAGGATAAAGTCTTCAGACTTTTATTAATCCTTTCATAGAACCAACTTTTTGTCTTTGCTGATATTCGTTATTTAGAAATGATAGGTATGTCCTTGAATTCTTTCCTTGTGTTTATTATATCCTTGTATCTATATTGTTTGGATTTAATTTCCTTTTACATTTTGATACTTAGGGCACTTAGATCACTTATTACTAAATATTTTATTTCTTAACGATAGAGGTGTTAACATTATACTTTGTACAGATTTTAAAAGGAAAATAAGGGGTTATTATAAACACATTAAGTCAATAAAATTAACAACCCAGAATTGGCAAATTCCTTGAATGATATATATTTAAAAAGCACATTAAAATAAATAACAGATCTTTCAATAGACTTATATATCTTAAAGAAATAGAATTTGTTTTTTTCCAAAGCTTCCCTCATAGAATCCCCAAATCTAAATTGCTACATTTATGAATTCTATCAAACATTAAGATACAAATACTACCAATTCTACCAAACCCCTTCCAGAAAAAGAACAGAAGTGAATGAACAGTATCTGAACTCATTCTATTAGGTCAGCATTTCTCTCATACTCATAAAATATAATAGAATTTCTTTATAGAGTTTAAGATTTACTGCTTAAACAACCATATCACCAGTAAATACTGACAGTTTTGCTTCTTCTTATCTAATCTGGATGATATAACTTTTTTTATTAATAAGTTACCTTGGTAGGTTTGAAAGATGTGAGAACAATATACAAAAATTGATTGGAAAGACTATTTGTAACAAGTAATCAGAAATTGAATTTTTAAAATTATATTATAAAATCCTTAAAATCCTTAATATGTTAATATTTAAAATTTAAAACTTAGTAGTTAATGATATTTTACACAAGGCATCTACACAGAAAACTATCGAACTCTGAAGAGGGAAATTGAACAACACCTTAATAAATGGAGAAACATTCTGTACTCCTAAGTGAAACAACTCAACACTTTTAAGATGTCATTTGTACCACCCACAAAATTTACTCCTTGATTCAGTGCTATTCTCCCCAAAGCACACAAACTATCTTTTATTTTAGAATTTTCAAATTTTAGATTATTATTTTAACATTTATATGGAAATGCAATTCATCTAGATCAGCCCACATGAGTTTCTAAAGGAATAAATTTGGAGAAATAATATTTCCTAATTTCAAGGCATATCATAAACCTACAGTAATCAAATTAGTATGGTATTCTCACAAAAATAGACAATCTTTGTATTGGACTTAGAATCCAGAATTAGATCCACACCTATTTGGTCAACTAGATCTAAGCAAAGGACTGTAGGCAATTCTGTAGAGAAAGTATCGTGCTTTCAACAAATGGCGGTGGAAAAAATTGGACATCCATATCAGATAATGAACCCTCACACATTATACACACATTAATTCAAAATGGAACATACATGTCTATAAGAAATATAAAAGTATTTTTAAGGAATGAAACCAAGATAAATATCTTCCAGTCCACAGATAGGCAAAGCGTTGATAGATACCGTATAAAACCATAATCAGGAAAAGAAAGAGGGAAGCCCATGTGGCTCAGTGGTTGAGCACCAGCTTCCTACATATGTGATCTGGGGTTCAATCCCTTGCCGCCATATTTTTTTAAAAAAAGAACAAAAAGCCATGAAAAAAGAATTTCCAAAAAATTGGTAAGAAGGAACTTATAAATAGAATGCAAAAAGAAGTTATGCAGTAGGAGAAAGTATTTGAAAAACATAGGTTTTAAAAAGAACTATTATTTAGAATATATAGTAATTATATATTATTAATAATTTTTCTCATTAATAAGAAAAATTGAATAACCTAATTAAAATTGAACCAATGTTTTAAATGTATACTTCATTAAATGAGATTAAGCTTTGCAAATAGTACAAGAATTATGCTAGACATCATTAGTCATAATGTAAATGAAAATGATACTGCTTCTTACCACTTGAATGGCTAAAATTAAAGACTGATTATATAAAGTGGTGGGGAAGATGTGGAACAGCAAAATATCAATGATTTTTCTCAATCTTTAGGTGATATAGGAAGGCTAGAAAGAACTGAAGCTTGATACTTCCCTTCCCCCAAGGAGGTTAGACTCTGGAAATACTCACCTTGGTTTCCCTTGAGGTTAGGCATTAATACATGAGAACAGACTGGGATGGTTTTATTTCAGAATGGTCAGTTTTCAACTTCCCTGCTAGAAACAGAAGGAGTTTTTTCTCTGAAATTCAGAATGGGAATCAGATGGGGTTCCTGGAGGTAAGACTCATGTAAGTGTGGGGTGTCCGTAAGGCTTGGCTGCCTACAGATTTTGTCTCTCAATCTAGCCCATGCTTGGACTCCAGTGATTCATCAATTACACTTTACTTTTCTTTCCTGGGACTGACTAAACCTGCAGTTTCTGCTCCAGGTAAATTGTGACTGTTTTTTATTTGCCTATCTCTCCAGTTCTCCAGGGGGGAGTTTTCCCTGGAAACCCCCTTCTGTGAAGGATCTCAGTTTTGTTGACATGCAGTATTTCAGCTTTTATGTTGTTGAGATGGCAGAAGTGATGACGATCCAAGCTCTTTACATGTCAGAATGGAAAACAATTCATTATCATTCAGTGTTAGGTATTTACAAATATTTCTAATATTGTTTATTTACTAAATAACATATTTAGCTGAAAATACTCTTAGTATCCAGATATATATAATCATTTATTGTTACCTTTTCCCCTACTTTTAAAGTTATTTGCATATACACACACATATGTGTATACACACACATATATATATTTATATACGGACACACACACATATCCTGTAGGCTTTTTTCCCTGGAGAACCCTGTCTAACACATAGAGTACAGTGGATTGCCAGGTGAGGAACAGGGGAAATGTGTGAATGAAGGAAAAATCATATAAAATAAAATAAGCATTAGGAACATGGCATGGATCCATGTGTATAGTCTGCTCTAAACAAAGGGGTAAGATTAATTCTATTCTGCTAACTTTAGATTCTACTCACAATGTCTCTCTCCCCAAACCAAGGGGAAAGTAAAACAAACATTAAAAAATAAAGCTAATGCAATAAAAATTAGTTAATGATTGTGAATTTTCCTTATTCTAACTACCCTAATACTTGCAGGTACCTAGTAACTCAAAAGTGTACATCACGGTGGACTTTCAAATGGGTATAATTAAATTTCTAGAAATGTCTTCCAATCTCCATCATAATGGCAACAATTTTGTGTTGCTAAGGAAAATTGTAATGCTCTTTTGAATCTCTATCATCACATTAATGCAGTTAGATGATAAAGAAGAATTCAACATTTCTTAAATATGTATTACATACCATGGTAAAAAAAATTAGTGAATGTAGCCTTTGAGAAGATAAATCTAGGATAGAGGACAGATAGAAAAACAAATATCTATAATATTTCATCAGTGCCATACATAACAGAATTCCTGAACCTTTTATATGATTGCCCTGAAGAAATGAATGCAAGAGAAGGAAGCCTTAAATCTGTCTATATGAAAACTATAATAGTATTTCCTTTATTTCTTTAATTATAAGTGTATACATTTGTCTGCTGCAAAAAGCACATGGGAGTTTTTCTTCTGGTCATTCTTGTGCCTCTTAATTTAAAGTGTTCTGAGCAAGGGTTCCCCAAAAGATGCTTTTTGATGGCAGATTTGCATAAGTCCAAAGCTTTCCACATCAATTTGCTAGTCCATAGCACAATCCAGAAATAGACAAGAACCCAGTCTGAAGGACCATCTTGACAAAGAAAATAAATTTTTGCAGAAGAATTGAACATGATGGTTAGTATTCACCAATTAAAAAAAAAGTTTTGAGATTATATCATTGTGATCTCAAATGCTTCTTTGTTTTGGATAAAATTTGAACTTAGTATTTCCAAATTTGTAAGTTTATATTCCTCTGGAATACATTCCCATTAGCTATTTTCAGGAGAGGCCTTTCAATAAATACGAATGGCAATTTGGGAACAAATTAAAGTTTTAGCCTATATTTGTATTTGAGGAAAAGTATTTAAGCATAGTGAAAATTGTTTGGGTTTTAGAATCATTCAAAAGGCCTAGACTGAGTCTTTCTCTTAGCATTTGTGTAAACTTGGGCTTTGGTTGTAATAAACACACACACATCAATAATGTAAATATATTCTCCAATGAACTATTGGGGTAGTAATAAACCCCCACTAGGACATACTGAAGGTAAATTGATGGGTATATTTAAGTATCTAATAAGGTGCCTGGAATACAGTACCTATAATTTATGCTATTTAAATATTTTACTCTAAATCCATCGAAGATTTAAGCATATGAATTTCACTTTCACAATTTTTTCTTTATAATAAATGTGATAAATAGTTAAGGAATCTGAAAAAAAAAATAGATATATTAGCCATTGTTGGAATTTCATATTGTCCATATCCTCTTGTGTACTTAGACACAATTCACACATCTCAACAGCTTTTTCCTACTTAAGTTTTCTCCTTTTTCTTCTTCAATTTTCATATTCTATTATTTAAATCTTTTTTTATTTCAAAATGTAGAATGCACATATTTCCTAGGATAATTTTTCTCTAGGTATTTAATTTGTAAGGGAAGAGGAACTTTTGGTAGAGACTGAAGGATAGTAGAAAAAAGTGCACTTGAAATTAGCCCCAAAACACCGATTTTTTTTTGCATTTGATTATGTAAAGATGCATGAGTGTGTGCGTGTGTGTGTGTGTGTGTGTGTGTGTGTATTTGTGACAGAGTGGAAGGGGGCAGGAGAAGGGAAGAGAAGGGAAGTGAAAAAGACAAAGAGAGAAAGAGAGAGAAGGAGGGAGGGAGGGTAGGAGAAAGAAGAAGAGAGAGAATGGATTTGCATATATTTGAGTGAGATTTTAAGCTTTAAAATAAGACCAGAAATTAAATGATATGAGGATAGTTTCAGGAAATACTTCAGTATGATTTTGCTTTTTAAGAAGATTCCTAGTAACTAACCTCTGGGCAGTGCTTTTAAGGTTCTTTTACTACTTAGGTGTGTTTTTTTCCAACTGATGTGGAATCATTGTAAGTACAGCAAGACTGGACCCAAATGTTCAGAGATCCTGAAATTATTCTAAACCAAGAGTTTTGCTTTTTATAGTTTCAGTTCTCTAGTTATTCTAGAATATTTTTTATAGTTCTCCTGCACATTTATTACTAGATATATTATGTTCTTTAACTTTTTAGATTAATTGACATACACAGAGGGTAGGTTTCAATATGCTCTCTCTTTTTTAAAACAATTTATTGAAGTATATCTTTCAAACATGAACATACATAAACTATAATTGTTCAGCAAACATCATGACCTTACAAAACAAACATACATAACATCATGCAGGGCTCCCACACATCACCCCCCCCCCACAAACACCCCACATTATTGTGAAACATCTGTTAACAAATCATGAAAGAACATTGTCAAAGTATTACTAACTACAGTACGTATCTTCCTCCCATATACATTTTCTTAAGGATTTATTTATTGATTTATTTACTTTTATCCATTTTTACCTACCCCCTCCCCATTTTTGCAGTTTCTGTGTCCATTCACTGGGCAACTCTCTGTATCCATTTCCTGTCCTCTCTTCTCATCCTTCTCCTCCTGTCTTCACTGGGATTTGATCCTCAGAACTTTCAATTTGGGAGGGAGGTGTCCTACTGCCTGCGCTACCTTATCTCCTGGTTTTCCAGTGTTTCTCATCTTAGCGCTTCCTTGTGTCAGTCTCTTGCTATGTTATCATCTTGCTGAGTGGCTCACGGGGCCTGGAAGCTCACCTGCACTGGTGGCTCACCTGTTCATGGGGCCTGGTGGCATACCAGCACATGGAGTCTGACGGCCCACATGCATGCGATATTTTTCTTTTTTTATTTTTACCAGGAGGTCCTGGGGATGGAACCCAAGTCCCTCAATAAGGGAGACAGATGCCTAAACACGAGCCATACCTGTCTGCCTGCTATATCTCTTAAAATTGACCAACATTACCCAATGTTACAGTCTTTTCCCATACAGTATGGACATATAATAAATCAGGCTTAGTTTATCACCAGAATTCTAAAAAAAAAAAAAAAAAAGACTTAGGGAGAAAAACTAGGACTGGGGACACATGCATGTTTTCTAAAATAGCAAATATTTAGCCTACCCTGATTATCATAAAATCAAGGCAGCAAGAATATTCACAATTTGTGAATATGTGCTATGATAAGTTCAATTTTGAGCCCAGAATACTTACACCAATATCCATGTTTTTCTCACATTTAGTATTTGTCTAACATAAGTAAAACAACTGACAGATGAATTAATTTATGACTAGGATGGAATCCCATTTTATTACACAAGTGTTTATTCTCAGCAAAACATTTTCAGGGAGCTCTTCTGAGGACATGGTTTATGTTAGAATCTTAAGCCCTTCTGATATGATGGGCTTCATTTCTTTTGCTGCTCTCAGAAGGTAAATGGACCCAATATCTTTGGTTCCACTTGCCAGTTGGATAAGAAATCTAAACAGAATGAGGTCATTAGTGCAAGTAATGTAGACATATTAGGATATTCAAGAATGTATGCTCATATTCATGTTCCTTAGAGTAGGAATTGTACACTTCATCAAATTGTTTCCATACTCTAAAATAAAATCTAAACAGCAACCCATTGTAAATAATAGTTTTGTTTTGTTTTGTTTTGTTTTTGGCAAAAGATGACTTGGATGAGGAGGGCCTTTGGACATGGGCTAAAGGTGATGCTTTCAACATATTTGCTCCTTCCTCCCAGATATATTGCATCTCAGCGTCTGCACATTTCTACAGTTATGTTCAAAGGAGAAAATAATTCTTTCATCTTATTCCTTCTTTCAACATACCAAGAAAGAACACTTAACTTTCTAAAGTTTTTTCTAAGAGCATCCTTAAAATATATGCCTTTAACCTAATTACGAGAAAGGTGAGGCTTTAATAACATCTCATATTTATATATTGAGAGATGCAGCAATTGCTGTATCTAATTCCCTATTTCTAGCAAACCAATGTCTTGAACTTCAACCGTGCATGAGAAGAAGTAAAGTCACTGAAAATATTAACAACTAAATTAGGTTATTTCTATGATATGATTAAGTTCCTTGTTTTTTTTTTTAATTCAAGAATAAATATTTAGTTTCAGTGGAGGTGTAGAATTGTAGGGTGATACAGGTCTAAACACAAAATATTAATAGGATAGAAAAAGGGATGGAGTTGCTTACAATTATGCAAGTATTCAGTGGTAGAGATGGAGAAATACCTCATATATTTTGCAGAGATGGAAAACAACTAGTTCCATATTGTCTATGGCTAACACAGCATAGTCTTGAAGAGCATGGAATCTGGCATAGGGTAAAGTTTCATATCTTAGATCTGCTACTATATATCTTAATGATGTGGTATAATTAATTGAGCCTTCCTATGCCTACAGTGCCCCATATATAAAAGGAGAATAAGAATATTACTTACTTAGGTTAGGGTTATTTTGGAAATTAATACATGAAAAATATTTAGAAAATATGAGCATAAAAATATCTTCTTACTAAAAAATCACTTAACATTACAAAACTGTCCTAACTTAAAAAGATTTTAAATGATGAAACCTGTAAAAAATCTACCTTCATCTGCATTGTATTTCAATTAAGAATTCACACCAAGTTTAAACGTGCTATTACACGTTTAATGTCCTGTATTATTTCAGATAAATTAAATTTGTATTGTCTACTCTGGACTCACATTACCTCATGGAAAATCAGAACAATGTCACTGAATTTGTCTTCTTGGGGTAATGGGAGGACAAGTAGATAGAGCTACTCTTCTGTTTCTTGTTCCTTCTCTGTTTCTTGGTGGTCTTAATGGGGAACTTCATCATCTTACTCACAATTACCTGCAGCTATCTAATTGAAAAACCAATGTACTATTTTATCTGCCAACTATCCCTTATGGACCTCTCTTTCACCTATGTTGTAATTCCCTGGCTAAACAGAGACCTAGCATCAGAGAGAAAAATCATTTCCTATAACAACTGTATGACCCAGCTCTTCACTATGCATTTACTGGCAGCTGTGGAAATATTCATCTTGGTGCCTATGGCTTTTGATCGCTATGCAGCCATTGTCAAGCCCCTGTGCTACATGGTCATCATGAACAGGCAGAGATGTGATATGCTGATTATTATTGCCTGGAGTGTGGACTTTTGTCACTCTGTTGCTCTACTGCTCATGGTCCTCAATTTGCCTTTCTGTGGCCCTAATAAAATCAATCACGACATGTATGATGTGAAGCCTCTTTTGAAACTGGTCTGCAAAGATATACATATTTTTAGTGTCTTAGTTATTATCAATACAGGGATTTCAGGGGTTTAATTTTCCTTGTCCTGGTGGCATCTTACATAAGCATATTGTAAAATCTTAGGACACACACCTCTGCAGCATGACGCAAAGCTCTATCAACCTGTAGCTCTCACATAATTGTTGTAATTTTGTTTTTTGTGACCTGTATCTATATATATATTCTACCTGCTAGCAGTGAGAACAAGGATGAGGAAATCTCTGTGTTTTATACTGTGATTTCCCCTGTGCTGAATCCTTTCATCTATACACTGAAAAATATGGAGATAAAAATTGCCTTGTAAAAATTATGGTCTCAAATGCTACCTTGAGAATTAAAGTTAATTAAAGTTAAGCTTTCCTTGGGAACTGGATTAAAAACTTCTAACATTACAAAAGCATAAAGAACATATTACTATTATTTCTGTAGGAACTTTCACTTTAAAAGGTGTAAATTGTTCCTGGTGTGAACACTTGTATTTGAGGAACACAAGAAGTCTCTCTCTAAATTGTATATTTAATCCTGACACTCCCTTCTTCAGAAATTTATAAGAAAAGTTACTTTCCTTGGAATAATTTAGAACCTCCTCTCCTGATAATCAGAAATCTCCCCAAATTGGCTCATGTCAGATTGATCATCATAGAGATTACTGCATTGTAAAAATAAAATGTTGCAAAATATAATAGTTTTTTCACATCAAGGACACCTGTGTGATGTCTTTTCTATTTCCCTACCTTTTTCCTTTTGTTTTCCTTGGTTTAGATGAGTTAATTAAATATACTGCACTCCTCTACATTCTCCAAATGGACTGATCTCTCACTTCCAGGTTTTATTTTCTGCTATCTTCTCTACATAGGATGCCCCTTCCCCTATATTTCAGGGTCATGACTTATGTATAACTCACAATAATTTTATATTATATGATCCAGGAGAATTTCACATACTCATCAACAGATCAGAATTACAAGCACACAATGGAGATACTGTGGGTTTTGTTCCAGACCACTGCAATAAATCAAATATGACAGAATAGCAAGTCACACATTTTTTGGTTTCCCAGTATATGTAAATTTATGTTTACCCACTACTGTAGTCTATTAACTTGAGATAACTTTATGTCTGAAAAAACATGTACATATATTAATTAAAAATACTATACTACTAAACATGATAACTAACATCTTGCTGGTGTTGGGTCTTGCTTTGATGTTGATGGCTGCTCATTTAATAGTGTAGGGGTACCTGAAGGTTGGTGTGGCTGTGTCAATTTCTTACCAGAAAATAACTGTGAAGTTTGGTGCACTGATTAACTCTTCCTTTCATGATAGCTTTCTCTGTAGTATATGATGCTGTTTGATAACATTTTGCCCACAGTAGGACTTCTTTCAAGATTGAAGTCAATATTCTCAAACCCTGTGACTGCTTTATACATAAATTGAGTTTATGTAATATTCTAAATCCTTTGGTGTCATTTCAACATATTCACAATATCTTCACCAGGAGTAGGTTCAATTTCAGGAGACCACATTGTTTGCTCATCCCTAAGAAACAACTCCTCATCCATTCAAGTATTTTCATGAAATTGCAGTCAAACATTCATGTCTTTGGGTTACATTTTTATTTCTATTTTACTTCCTATTTTCACTACATATGCAGTTACTTCCTCCACTGAAGTCTTTAACCCCTAAAGGTCGTTCATGAGGATAGGAATCAACTTTTTCCAAACTGCTGCTAATGTTGATATTTGACCTCCTCCCATGAATCACAAATGTAATTATTTCCTAGAATTATGAATCCTTTTCAGAAGGTTTTCAATTTACTTTGTCCTGATTCATCAGGGGAACCACTCTCTGTGTCACCGAGAGCTATCCAAAATGTATTCGTTAAATGAAAACACTGGAAAATTACTCCTAATCCAAGGGATGCAGAATATATGCTGTATTTGCAGGCATGGAAACAACATTAATCTCATTTTACAAGCCCATGAAAGCTACTGGATGACCAATTACATTGCCAATAAGCAGCAACATTTAAAATGATTCTTCATTCTGAACACTATGTTTCAATAATGGGGTTAAAATATTCAGCAAGTCATGTTGTAAATAGATGTGCTGTCACTCAGGATTTGTTTATCCAATTATAGAGCACAGGTAGAATAGATTTAACTTAACTCTTAAGGGCCCTAGGATTTACAGAATGGTAAATAATCATTGGTTTAATCTTAAAGTCACCAGGTGCATTAGTCCTTAACAAGAATATCAAATTGTCCTTTGAAGCTTTGAAGCCAAGCAGCTTCTACTCTCCATCCATGAAAGTCCTCCATGATATTTTCTTCAAATATAAGGCTGTTTCATCTTGTGCTTTTTATGTTATTGACATGGATTCTTTCCTTAAATCTCATGAACCAATATCTGCTAGCTTCAAATTTTTTTTCTGCAGTTTCCTCACCTCTCTCAGCCTTGATAGATTTGAAGAAAGTTATGGCCTTTCTATGGACTAAGCTTCAGGTCAGGAAATGTTATGGTTGCTTTGATCTTCTATCCAGAACATTAATTTTTTTTTTTTTATATCAGCAGTAAGATTAGTTTCCTTTCTTATCATTCTTGTGTTCACTGGAATGGCACTGTTAATGTCTGTCAAGAATGTTTCCCTTGCATTCACAACTTGGCTTACTCTTTGGTAAAAGATTTTGTCTGATCTCAGCTTTCAGTATGCCTTCCTTACTAAGCTTAATCATTTCTATATTTTTTATTAAAGTGAGAGACATGCATCTCTTCTTTTCTCTAGAACACATAGTGGCCATTATAGGTTTATTGATTGGTCTACTTTCAGTTTTGTTGTGTCTCAAGGAATAGTGAGGCTCCAGGACAGGTAGAAAGATGGGAATTGAATTGATGGTTGGTGGAGCATTTAGAAAACATATAGTATTTTTCAGCTAAGTTTGCCATTTTATGGGAGACTCTGAGTTTTTACAGCATACAGGAAAAGACTTATCCCATAGAAAGAATGCTTTGTGAAAAATATTGAATATTTTATTATAATTAGTTTGGATTTGTTTGTAAAGTTTCCACACAATTTAATGGTTGAAGTTACAATGAAACTATTTATTAGCTCCAGACCCAAAATCATTTGAACTGAAATTATCTATTTGCTAGTAGTCCTTTCTAGCATTCATTTTCCAATCTGTAACTCAGTGCCTGGTGTTGAAAAAAATGACAAATCAATGTATGATGAACTTGATAAATTGGCCTGCTAAGCATATGAGTATAAGCAGAGGAAATTTAAGAACTATTTTAGGTCATAAACATGTAATTTACAAGATTGTATCAATTAATATATTTTTTAGAAATTTAAAATACACCATAATAATTTTTTACAAGAATACCATAATTTAGCTTGAAGGCAGTCATATTACACAAGCATATTATTTAAGCTGCAACAAGGTCAGAAATCAGCAGGCTGACAGAAGCTTAGAAAAGTCAGATATCGTTCCAGAGGTTAAAATTATGCAAGTCTCAGCAGGATCTCTTTGACTACCACAGTAAACAGTGCCACAAATAGCGGGACATCTAGACTACAGACATCTAGACTCTATAAGCAGGGAAGGCAGCTCTGGAATTCTGCACCCTGATAATGGGACTTACTTTGGAATTTATTCTTCACAGAGTAACAAAGTTAGACTCATTTACAGGTTCCCTACACATGGATCTTCTAACCCACTTATTTGAACCTATAATTAGCACTATATATAATAAATATATGTCCCAGAGACTTAAATCTTTGGTCCATCCATGGGCCAGTTGAGCCCTGAATTTTAGCAGAGTTGCAACACCTACTCTCCAGTTCATTAGACTTACCCAGGACAACTAACAAAGAGATGATGATGGACAACACCTATCCCAAGGAACAGAGAGTGTCTGCAACTTCAAGCAAGATAGCTCCATCCATCTGCCCCATGGGATCTAAGCTCCTTCTCAATGAGAAGCAGAGTGGGCATGACCATCCCAAAATTCTCAACATTGAGGAATGAACAATGGACTAAAGTAGATATTATTATTCTACTATAGAGTTATTATTCTTGCAAAGGAATAACTCTTAAGATTGGAATAAATGCCATGGCCACCAGAGGTTCTGAGGGATGGGAGAGGGAAGAATACGTGTAATATGGGGACATTTTCAGGGCATTGGGATTGTCCTGCAAGATGTTGCAATGATGAATACAGGTCATTATATATGTTCTCATAGCCTACACAATTGTGTGATGACCCAGCCCGTGGGTCAGTCAAACCGGAACCTGAAAGAGGGAGTGGGAATGGTGGGGACAAGTGACACGAAGAATGGAGACAAGACAAAGCTCTGATCAAGTCTCATTTATTCAAGTTATTTGGGGTTATAAATAGCGGGTTCTTGGAGGGGTTATCTGATGTGGACGTCAGCAAGTTGCTAGGTAACAAACTACAGCCTGGTCAACAGATTTACAAGAAAAGATGTAGCAAGTACAGGGAGATAGAAACTTAGTGCGGGACATGCGCAATGACATTTGGCCAAACGCCCAAAGTGGGAGTGCCCAAATAAAATAAAAGAGGAGATGGTGTTAGTTCTAAGAATGACCATGATAAAGCAGATGCTGAGGGCAGCTTCCCACAGGTCCCCCTTCTTTATAATATTTTTTGAAGGTGGTAGACTGATGTATGGCCAGTCTTGAGGGGACCTCACTCCATGAGGAATGCAGGCAAATTTATTTAGGCTGAAGCTGCTTTATATACTACAAAGCTGATAACAAAATTAAGGCATCTTTTCCTTAGTTCCTCTGCTTCGCATGTAGGAGAGCTGCCGGTTCCTGTATTACTAGATAGTTTTTCTTAGGAATTTATACAGTTACTTCTTAGTGGTGGGTTCATCCTGCATCTTTTCATTAGTTCCTCTGCTTCCTCCTACTGACATCTGCAGTACACAGAGACCTTGGAGACATTCGCTTATTGTTTCTTCTCCAGCAGACATGTTTTTCAAATGCTTAACACTTTATGCTCTGACTCTCAGCAACTTCTCCAACAATTCCCCCTTTTGTGT
>JAQZBX010062375.1:0-16907 GCA_029593785.1 Cabassous unicinctus
AAAAAAAAAAAAAAAAAAAAAAAAAGATTTACATCATAGATGTTTATAGTAAGTTTTTAATAAACATAAGTATGTATTATCATTATTTTAGGCAAAGCTCTATGCTAGATTCAACTGTGGAATAGCCTAAGGCACTAGTTTCTTTTAGGTGATTGTTCTATGGAAAGCAACACAAGAAATACACAGCTAAACATCAATGAGTAATTCAAGGAAGTAAGAATAAATGGTCAACTACAGAATATTCACAGCAAAACCACTGTGTTAAAGGATTTATCTATTCTCACTTAACCCTACCTATATTCCTAAAAGATAGGTAGTATTATCCCCTCTTTATAAAAGAAACTGAGGCTGGAGATGTTTGTTCAAGGTCATATAATTAGAAAGTGATAGAGTCAGAATTTGAATGAGAGCCAGCTCCCTCTAAAGCCTACATCATTAATTACCCAGTATACTACCTTAATTTGTGCCACACTGTTTTCCACTGCCATAGGAACTGGAGGAGGTCAGCGTGCATGAGAGGAGGAAAAGAATGTTTTAGAAAGGACGAGGACTAGGACCTGGAGAATATTTTCAGGAGGTAGTACATCATCTTGGTATGAGAAATGCCAGATCACAAGCAAAGAAGAAGGAATGTACAAGGGATGATACCAAAAAGAAAATAATGGAACCCAAGGTTAGAAATGTAAGGAAAACCAAATCATGGAGGACCTTACATGTCAAGCTACTACAAGTAATGAGACCAACTGAAGGGTAGTGAGAAGATGAAAACAACGTCTTTGGAATATCCAAATGGTAGGATAGGCAAGATGGATAAAGAGAAGTCACTTAGGAACTTTCTGAAGAAAACAAAGGATGGGGAATGGGTAGGAATAAGAACTGGAAGATAAAGCAGATGAGTAACAAAAATCAGGCCCCAGGTTGGCTAGGGCAGCCTTTTGAGAATTCAGATTGTACAATAGGCTGCCTTGTGTTGATATGTCTTTGAGAGTGGCCTCTATAGCACTGCTTTTCAACTCCAAGATTCTCCACAAATACATGGAATTCTTGCGATCATCCTCGTTTTGTGTAATAACTAGAGAAACGTTCTTTTTTTAGCA
This sequence comes from Cabassous unicinctus, assembly GCA_029593785.1. Lineage (NCBI taxonomy): Eukaryota > Metazoa > Chordata > Mammalia > Cingulata > Chlamyphoridae > Cabassous > Cabassous unicinctus. The sequence goes on from JAQZBX010062375.1 coordinate 1,098, forward strand.
GTTTATTCAAAATAATGTGGATCTCACGAGAACTAATGTAATCAGGATAATTTAAGTTAATAAGGGATGGAGTTGGAGTAAGGATGAGCTTCTTGTCTTGAGGAATCAAAGCCTTATATTTACAAAGACCTACTGGGGTCTATAAAATATACATCCTGAGATCTTGAAGTTATCAGGACGGCTGGTTGTCAGGACTATCATCTTTTGCCATAGTGTAATTTCAACAGGTGAACACAGCATTGATAATGGGACCCCACAACCTCTCTTTTCAAAGGAAACACATATACTGGATTATCAGAGCCCAGATGAAATCCAGTTAATAGCTGAAATTGCTATTTTCTTTAGTGAGTTGCCTTATCTCTTTTTAACAAGCCTTACTTACTAGGGTAATTGCATTGAATTCAATCTATTATCTATGGATTAATTCATTAGGGTGGTTTAAACTTTGGGAAAATGGATGGGTTTTAACCGTCCTCCCCTCAATTTCACAAATTGACACTGTAAAACAAGTCAGTGCCATTTTTATGGAGGCTCTAATTCATGAAATAAAAATCAATGAAGACATTTCCTTTCCAAGTCCTCATGTCATTGTTATGCTCCCCTGGTTGCATGGAAAGCCTTTGGGTAAAAGAAGGACGACTATAATCAGAAAGAGAGTCATTGTCTTCGGGAAAGCGTGAACAATGCATTTCTGGGCCAGTGCCCTTACCACTGTTGTGCCCCTAGTGCTACTGCCTTCAGGGAAGCATCTACCGAACCAGAGAGTCAGCTCATTCTGGGGGCTGGTGTGGGAAAGTGCCTAGAAACCCAGACTGAGCCTTCTCTGAAAGCAAAATAAGGTTGGTTATGATGAGAGAGCCAAGGATTCCCCTTTTCCTCAAAGTCATCATTTTTCAAGTGTTTTTAGCTAGTGGATAGGTTTGGTAAACTATGTCAGTGGTTCCCAAGCAGTGGCTAAATCAGAATCACCTATGGGCTTTAAAACATAATTCCCAGTACCCCTGTTCTCTAGAATTCATGATTTGGTACATCTGGGCTAGTGCCCAGGAACCTTTATTTTTAAAAAGCTTCAGGTGAGGCAGAACCCATGTTTATAGTCTACTGACCTAGTCCTGTTTCTGTGTTCTATTAAAAAATAGCCATCAAGCCAAAGGAATAGGAAAGACTGAAATGGTTTTATATAACACATCAATAAATGGTTTTAGTTTTATGCAATATGTTAATTAATCTGGAAATCCATGACAGAAACACACAGCACGACAACCACGTAATATTGTCTAATCTGAGAACATTCTGGGTACCTGGAAGAACCTGCCTCCCACAGTGGTCTTCTGATCACAGTTTGAGAATTAAAAAGAAAAATATTGACAAGCCACCGTAATATGTGAAAAATATGGGTGTTATAAAATTTAAATATTACAGAAAACTGATTGGTGGCTTTAAAATATCTTCACAAAATTGTTGACACTTCTCCCTTCCAAAGATGGATGCTCCCCTTTAATATGGCTGGACTCAGGAACTCAGTTCTAAGGAGCAGAAAGTGGCAGAAACAATGGTGGGTGGTTTCCAAGGCTGGGTCATAAACAACATTCCACCTTCCTCTCTCTTGAATCTCTTGTTCTTGAGGACATTCAGGCAACCTGTGGAGAAACCCTAGCGGGGAAGAACTGAGGCCTCCCTCCAACAGCCAGTACCAATCTTGCCAGCCATGTGAATAAGCTACCAAGGAAGCAGGTCCTCCCATCCCAGAAAAGTCTTCAGGTGACTGCAGTTGAGGTGGGCATCTTGACTGCAACCTCACAAGAGAACACTTTTTAACTGGATGTGTAACATCATATCAGAATTTTGTCTTAGAGGAGGATAAGATAGAGTACATGAGTTACATGGTAAATGTTAGCAGATAAAATGTGGAAATTGCCTAATTTTTGAATAATTATTGAAATCTCCCAATGGAGATAGGGTGCATTTGACAATAATGGGGAAAAAAACTAGAAATAAAACCCAAACAGCCAACTGCTCCACTGGCAACCCCCTCCACCATACCACACAACATGTACACTCAGTTAACATACACACAACCAACACATAACATCCATACCCAACACACACACATATACCAACCAACACAGACACCATCAACTCATACAACCAATACATACGCACACAAATATACTCCCCAAAACTTAGCAGTTGTACAAGATGAAAAAAGTGCCCCAAAAGATCAACACAAGAGTTAGCCTTGCCAAGATTCCTTCAGAGTCCAGGCAGGTATCTACAACTAGTGAAGCAGGCAGGGGTGAGGCAATAGTGAATAAGTGAGGAGTGTATGCATCCAAAGGCATGAAATTCAATTTAAGAAATGACCATGCTGGCTAAACAAATTCCTATTGGCCACGTGTAGCCTGCAGACTACCAAACTGTAATGATGTCAGGTTTGGAGGTGTGCATGAGTTGAAGATGCAAAGTAAAATTGTGCTTGCTAAATTGACTGGAGGCAGTGGAAGTGAATCTAAAAGAAGGTAAATACATTCTCATTTGTTTTGTTTTGTTTTGTTTTTGAAGTGGTAAATTTTTGAAATGCCAATTTTCCATTGAAATCGTGCCATTGGGGAAAAAAAATATACCAGGACCACACAAGTAATAATAGGTAGAATAAAATATCAGGAAATGAAAGAAATGCAGTCTCTTTTTTTCTGGGGAGGAGGAGGGAACCTTATTAAATAATCTATGTTTAAAGGAGTTGGTTCTGGAACAAGAAACAGCAGGCCTGTTTCTCCAGCTAGGAGCTCTGAAGCGAGTCTCACCCTTCTGCCATCTTATGCATTCCCTTACTGGTATTCTTATGGTGTCATTTTATTTTATTTTTGGACACGCTTTTAAGAGAATTTTGTTAAAACAGTTCCACCTTTTCTGTCTTCCCTACCACAGTACAATTTTATATTTTGTGAGAAAACAGAAAGCAGCAACAGGAAATTGATGATAACAAATGATGCCGCTTTGACAAGACAGTGAAAGAAGTAAGTATCAGAATGAAGCAAACGAAACAAAAACCCTGAAGATGAAAAGAAAGACTTTCCTCAGCCTCCTCTTTGGCTGTTTGGATTGGAACGTACGTAGAGCAAAATGACTCTAAATCTGTGTCGCTCCTCCCAGCTGGCTGGCTGTCATTTTTATCCCTAAAAACACTACTTTAAGCTATTGCCATGTCTGCAGTGTTTGAGGGATTTTCAAAAGCACAATGTACTCGGAGCAGGAGCAATATTCTCACTTGAACTGTGTGGTATGAGTTGATGCTGAATCTTTTCCTCTGATATCTTTCTACAAACTCAAAAGGGGAGTAGAGGCACTTAAATATTCGCCAACATTTAGAAAGAACTTGTTAAAGGTAGAAGTTTATTTTCAATCTCAATTTGTTTTAGCCAATTTTTCTTCGTTTAAAAAATTATATATATAGGCTTAAAATAGCAGCCATTTATTGTTTCCATTTTGGAGGCTAGAAGTCTGAGATCAAGGAGTCAGCAGAGCCATGCTTCCTCTTGTACCTGCTATTGTTGGACATATGCACTCATTTATTTTTCTTTCTTTTTCTTTTTAAACAAGATTTAGATTACATAAATGTTACATCAAAAATATAGGAGTTTCCCATATACTCCAACCCCTCCCCCTCCCACACTTTCCCCCATTAACACTGTCTTTCATTAGTGTGGCACATTTGTTACAATTGATGAACACATATTGAAGCACTGTTACTAACCATGGACTACAGTCTACATTATAGTTTACTCTTCGCACCGCACAATTTTATAGGTTTTGACAAAATGTATAATGGCCTGTATCCATCATTGCAATGTCATGCAGGACAATTCCAGTGTCCCAAAAATGTCCCATATTACACCTATTCTTCCCTCTCCCTCCCCCTCAGAACCTCTGGTGGCCACTGCCTTTATACAAATGATACAAGTTCTTCCATTGCTAGTAGAATAATAATGTCTACTTTAGTCCATAGTTGCATTCCCTCTTATGTTTGTTCATGCCTCATATCTTGAGGATTTGGGGATGGTGATGCCCACTCTGTTTCCGATTGAGTTAAACCATGGTATACTTCAGATTGCTCTGCAATTATGTAGGGTCTTCAGTCCCGAGATTTGCTGGGATGGACAGCCGAGAGGGGGCACTCCTCCTTACGATGTGTCCCTCAGCCAAGCTCAGGTGTACTTTTTGATAATAAAATCAAATAGATGGAATAGAGAAAAGTGGAAATAGAATTAATTTCTCAATTTCACCCATTTTACTTGAATTAATAAAAATAAATTGTAGTTTGCTAAAAATTGACATGCTAATGTAATCTTAAGATCCAGTCTATAAAATAGTGTAAACACACACAGCTATCAGCAGGACTCTCATGAATATACAGACATATTAGCTTAAACATTTTTGCCTGTGAAAATTTTATACTATAGTAGGAACTTCTTGGGAGAAGTGAAAAAATTTTCAAATTTCCTGTGCATAAGAATCACTGGAAGAGCTTGTTGAAAATGCAGATTAACAGCTCCATTCCTAGAATATTCTGAATCTCCTAAATCCAGGGTGAGGCCCTATAATCTTCACTTTAAATAAATACCCCTAGAAGATTTGATACGTGTGGTCCATGACCACACTTTGTAAACACTCTAGCTCAGTTTGTCAAACAATACTTGCTTATAACATTCTATTGTTCTATTTTTGGAGCCCGGGATGCAAAGATGAATGAGGCAGTGCTTTTACTCAGTGATCTCACAGTTGAGCTGTGGCAACCGCAAAGTGTACTTGTGTTTATGTGACCCTGCTCCATTTCTACACCCAATCAGGGGGAAAGGTACTGGGGAATTTCTTATCCCCTTGACAATATTGCAGGCAATGAAACAAGGTTTCTGAAGTAATATCCTTACTGGTGTTGAAATTCCTTAATGCCCTGGCCCCTACTTACTCTACCCCATATTTCTGTCATTCCCCCAACTCCACTGGCCTTCTCACGTTAGAGTCTTTGAATTTGGTGCCCTTTTCCCAGATCTTTAAGTTCTTTAGGTCTCAGCACAAATGTCATCAACCCTATATAGCTTTGTCTGACAACCCATTCTAAAATAGCAATAGTAGTCTTCTTCCAAATACATCATCCCATTTTATTTTCTTCAAAGCATTTATCATGATCTGAAATACATTCATTTATGTAATTATTGCCTGGTCCTGCTAATAAAATACATTGAGACTTTTTCTTCATCACATTGTAGACCTTGCTCCTAGAACACTATCTTGCACGCGATGATATTGATTAAATATTTGTTGAACGGATGAGTAAATGAAAGAATAAATGAATATCCCAAGCCTTTTCCATTCTACCTGTCTTTTTACTTAGTACTGCTATTAGGATCAGCAAGATAATGGATGTGTAAGAGCCTTGAAAATCTAAAGTAGTGCATAAATGCAAAATATTCTCACAGCATTATCATCATCATCACCATCATTATTATTAATTATTCAGAGCCAGTTGTGAATTGAGACTTTATCTTTTTTTTTTAATGGGGAGAAACCAGGAACTATTTTCTGGTAGGTAGGGGTTAGGGAAAGTGGGGACTGGGGAAGAGAAAATAACTTGGGATAGGACGCTATAACAGAGCTCTAAATTTCTTTCAAAATTAAAGATAAGTAGAAACATTTCTTCTCGCAAGATTGCTTCTCTTAAGAATTTAAAGGAGAGGAGGGCTGTAAGTCTAAAGTGGTAACTCTCTCATTTACAAACATCATTTTAAGTGAGGAAAAGCAAATTGATACATGTCCTCCAAAGATACAGCTTTCCTGTAGCATATTTTCAGCTCAGTTCTTGAGCAAAACATAAAAGCCAAAATAAAAGTTTGAATCAAACACAGCTTGAGTTAGAGATTTAAAAGCAGAATAGCATGATTAAAAAGGAAGATGCACGATCCCAATGTATTCACATGTCTAAAACTATGGACCATGAACAGTTCTTGGCCCAAGAGTCAGTCAACCACTTTTAAAAAAAAATATATTTTTCAGTAAATTATGACCCAGAGGGAACAGAAAGCTACCTAAGCCTTAAACTGAAAAGTGATTGTTTAAGGCTTGCTTCTTTGGAACTTACAGATTGTTCTTATTTCTTCCAAATGCTCCCCACAGCTGTGCCTTGTCCTCATGGTTTAACCCGATAACCATTATTAGAGAAGCATTTTCCTAATTGCATGTACCATAGTCAGATCTAAGCACAGGTCTGAATTAGATTGCAGCTGCTCAGGCTGTCCTGCAAAATGAGCCACCCAGCCGACCTGTTGACCTCTGAGAAGGTCAACAGGCATTTATTGACTCTTCACATTTCATGCAACCCTGCTCTTAAAATACATACATACATTCATTATCAACCACACTTTGCTTCTAATCATCCCAGAGATACTTCCTGAGGGTTTCCATAGATAAGCATGATCCATATCAGACAGGCTAGGAAAGAGTTACAGGACTTGGGTTTTTGTCCATTTCCATGAAGGTATCAGTCCTGCTAATTTTTGAAAAGGAGTACCAGGGAAAGGCTTTGAAATGCCAAGGGAAGGAGCAGCAAAGGAGGAGTGAGCGAGTTTACCTAATGCTTGAGTTCACCAAGAGCAATGGAACAATGTCACGGGCAATGGTTTGTCTGATTTTAGTCTATTGAAAAAAGTACACTCAATATCTTTTATTATTACTAGGGCCAGTGCTTTACTAGGACTAAGCACTTCACACCCACAATTTAATTTAATCCTCAAGACAACCATGTGAGTCAGTTTCTTACGACTTCATCTCACAGATGAGGCATGTAGGCTTTGAATACTAAATAACTCATTTAAAATCATGCAGCTGTTAAGTAGTAGCAAGTGGGTCCCATCCATACCAGCCTTAGGTCAGAGACCATGCCCTTTATGTCTCTTAAAATTCTATAATGCCCCCATGTAGGTTCAGTTTCACAGATGATGAAACAGGATCCACAAAACTTACACTTTGGGTAAAGTCAGAATGCCAAATTCTGACAGATTGGAACCTGGTGTACTTTGCAGTTAGTGAGATGAAAGATTTATTTCAAAATGCAAGAGGGGAGCAGAATAAAGCACTACTTGATTTGAGCTATATACAAGTTCTTTTGCTTTATTACTGATGATTAAATATTGACCTGTACAGTGTTGAAAACAAACAAAAAGATAAACGTAACTAGCTGCCAAGTAGTTTAACGAGATAGAAAACAAAGACAAATACTAGCTTTCTGGCCTCTTGAAAAACTGGAAGATCCAGAATATTGGGTGACATTTCTGTGTGGCTACCTCCCGGGATTTGAGTAGTAAGTGCTGCTCACTAGCGATGGGACTTACTGTCCCCAGATTTTCCCAATAATAACCACCCTCAATCATCTTTTTTATGGTTTCTTCTTCACTTATCTATTTGAACTGCCTAACCCAACTACAGGTAAACTTTTAGAACTCCTGATATAGAAAATCTCTTTTTCTGGCAAAGTAGATACCTTTATACTGATAAAATGCTGTTAAAATTAGCATCAGTGGTAGATGGTACAAAAGGAGATGGAAATCCTCTAGTTGAAATATGAAAAGCAGGTTGCTAACAAAAAGGTGGAGGAAATTTATTACAGAGAAGGTGGGTTCCCACCTCCATCTCTCCAAAGATAGGGGGCTGTGAAAACTGCTCCTTATGGTATAGCTATGCACAGAGGTAATGTATTTATAGTAGAATAGGTAGGCTCCACGAGTGAAACAGGCTGCTGGATGATTCTACTACATCTCTAGGATTGATAACCACTCATCATTAAAGAGGGTAAGGAAAGAAGTAGGGAAAGAAAACCAGATAGTGGATGTTTAAGAGTAAATCCTCTGGAGTCAGGCTTCCTGAGTTCAAATCCCATCTCTGACACTCGCAATCCAACTCTGTATAGCCCTGGGAAAATTATTTTACTAAACTCTAAGCTAGTAATGGAGTAAAAATAAAGCAAGGGAATACATGTAGAGTACTTAGAATAATAATCTCTTGATAGGTGATAACATCATCATCATATGTTGCTGATGACATTGACTCCCATTTGAGGGATAGGTAATGAGTGACAAATTTTGTCACAGTCTTCTTAAATTAGGTATTGCTTCAAGACTTCCTATCCAAACATATCACCACATTGAAGTAATGACAATTAATGAGTGATCTCAGAATCCGAGCCCATCACAAAATACTTAAAAGAACAGATGCCTGTGCAGTAACTGGATCCTATCTTGTAAGGGACGAAATTCACATGTGTAAAAAAATTCACATGTGAAAAAAATGGACTTATTCCTTCATTCAGAATATATTCTGAGTGTTTACTATATGGTAAACATTGTGCTAGCATAGTAGCTCTTTTTTTTTTTTCTTCCTCTTAACCATTCTGCCATGTTTTAACTTCCCATTCAAATATTCAACAATAAAATGCACTGAAAAAACTATGCCCAAAGCACAGAGCTAAGCTCTGGGGCTCTATGCTATGAGGTATTAGAGTTGAGTGGGCAGGAAATGAATGAAACATGCCAAGAAAATTGTAAGTGTGCAAAAGACACTTATATCTGAGTGTCAGTTATCAAAAACAATTAATATAGGTTAAATAGGGGTCAATATTTGCTGGTGGCAATTTAGGAGTTAATTAACTAAAACTATACACTCAATTTTTTAAAGTTTTATTAGGAAATAATTTAAGACTCACAAGAAGTTGCAAAAATAGTACAGAGAATTCCTGCGTAGCCTTCACTCTGCTTTTTCCAGTAATATCATCTTAAATAACCAAAGCACATGATCCAAACCAGCAAACTGACATTGGTACAATAGTATTAAGTAAACCACAGGTCTTATTCAAATTTCACCAGTTTTTACATGCACTCACATGTGATAAAATTTTATCACAGCACTACAGTAATTTTAAAATGCAGAGGAAATATGTAAGCACTACAGTGCTATTAAAATGCAGAGAAAATGTTAAGAAATAGCTTCTTCTAGCATATCCCATGGTTTTTGGGGATTTCATTTTAATTTAAAAATTCCAATATTTAATTTATAAATTTTACTGATAAAATAAAAGTTTTGGAGAAGTATAAGAAATGATTTGTTAATATTGTGCACTCCTATGTAAAACACATGGCTTCTCCTGTATATATTTTTAAAAATTAAAGTAATGCACATTAAAAAAAATGAAATAGCTTCTTGAGGGGAAAAAAACCCAACAAATTAATACAAGGGCACCTACTGAAGAAAACAAAAACCACTACAATTTACAACATAATAGCTATGCTCTGACTGAAATTCAAAGCAATACTTGTGTAATATTCATAACAGATTATATAACAAAGCTTTAAACTGAAAGTTGCATTTGCATAGGCACCAAAGGGGAGAGAGGTAGAAACGTAAAATGCAAAACCAGATAATCATCACGCTGAGTTTCTCACAGAACAAATACTCAATCTAAATGAGACGTATAAGGAAACTACATTCTCAAAAATTTCAGGTACGGAATAAATGAAAGAAAAAAATTAAAGTACTTGGAAAGATTCTCTGCTCATATAAGCATGCATTGCCCTTTATATGTCTGAATAAATCAAAAGAATAAGAAAATTATTACACTGTTTATTTCCCATGTTTTTTTTTGGGGGGGGTGGTTATGGGAAAAGAAACTCAGCCCTCAATCCCTCCCTTCCTCTCTCCCTTGCTTCTTTCTTTTATTTCTTCAGAAATAATTTTGAAAAAAATTGAAGCTCTGATTTTCCTAATACTCTTACAGCCCTTTGAATGCATACACGTTCATAATTACAAGTAAGGCATTTGCAATTTTGCATCAGTGGAATTTAAGAAATTAAAAGCCAAAAGGGGGTTTTCAGGAACACAGCAGAATTGCCTTTTTAATAATAGATTTGGCTCCTCTAATCCATTCTTAATCTAATTAAGACAATGAAAAGCATTCGGCTGCCATCTCGGAAAATGGCAAGGATGCTATAAACAGAGTGCAATAAAGTGATCAGTTCACACCCCATCAAATTTACTCACAGTCTGAATAACCGTTCTTATTTGCTGTGTTACATTTTTACAATTTGAACAATTTAAAAACAACCAAAAAAAACCCACTTTGATTTCCACGGCTTCATCTTCAGATCAAGCACAGGCTGTGGGACTTCTAGTTCTGGAAAGTGTGTTATATCTGGTGAAGCAACATCCAGTGTGTGATTATGGAATACTACAAATTGATGCTAACATCTCCAATAAGCAAAGATAATAATTAAGTGGTAAAACCTTCAGCATTAAAAACAGCAACGGTGTTATTAATACCCAAATGGGCACCAAAACAAACAACATTGATGGAGTTTAATTAAATGATTTTATGATTGTGTATCCTTTGCAAGCTCAACTGATTACACTGGTTATCCTTAGATGAGTATTTAAATCTGGAAGCTAAGATTCTAATGGCCTTTTGTTCAAATATTTCCAAAGAAAAAAAGGTGCCCTTTTTTTCCCTATCAAAAGTGAAAAGGGAGCAAGGAAGAAATAACGGACTGGTTTGGTCTTTAGTCTCACCAAGAGCATAAGAAATAATATTGGAATGAGGACTAGGCCTAATTGGGAGGTTTGCATGCCGCCCCCACCCCCCATTTTTTTCTCTTAAGTAACGACCAACTCTGAGAGAAAATGAGCTGGTTTTTGTCTCCCTGAATTATAGTAATGTTTCTTCAACAATGACACTAACGGTTCAAAAAAAATCTAGTCCCACAGTCTGAGTCTCCTGTCAAGGGAGTGCTACCTGGAACATTGATCACATTCTGAAATTACAACACAAGTGAAGAACTATCACTTACCATTTTTGCAGAGGCAAAAGATACAATGAATAATGACTGGCAGTAGAGACCAAATGAGTCAAGGAGTCTTAGGATCAAAGACCTACGGCTTGCTAATTTCCTTTGTTATAAATAAAACACATCAAAAGCAAAAACAAAGCAAAACAAAACAAAAACAAAAAACAACAACAACAACAACAACAAAAAACAACCCAAAATAACAAAACAAAAAAACAACCAAAAAAAAAACACTTGGGTCCCAAAAGATATCTGCAGTTAACTTCCCAATCAGTGAGACATGATAAGGGTATGTCACCTGATAACAGCCACTGACCACTAATCCTTAAGGAAGAATCACAGCAATGAACAAATATTTCTATACCGATAGGAAAAAAATTCACCCCACCCTGTATTGTTCACAGTAACAGTTCAGTCCAAAATAGAAATTTTGTTATACTGAAAACCCTTATTAGGTTACAAAATGTATGTTTTGCTCTGAAATAAGATACAGTTGTTGTTTAGAATGGTTATGAGTATTGTCATAACATTTCTCATAAATTATGATTTCACTCTTAGATTCCTCGTTTACATACACGTAACTAATATGAAAGATGCCGAACCCCCACAGCGAGATAAAGGCATTGTTTGCCTCCAGACAGAGCCACCAATGATGATGAAGCGTGCAGATAAGTGAGATCACCCTCACACATACTTCATGAGGCTTTTACCCTTATTCCATTTCTTTTGTTGAACTCAAAAAGGAGGCAGGGGGATGAAGAATAGACAAGCTTTAGAAAGACGCACTGCTATGGGATATGGTTTGCAGAAAGCAGGAGTGACTTGCCTCAATTCTACCCACAAGCCCCACTCTTCTCTGTTCAGTCACACAGTTTGCTCTGTTAGTGCAGTCTACACTGGCCTTTTTATTTTGATATTCTCTCTCCTTCATGCAGCCAGAAAACCATAGTGTAGCAAATCTTCTATTATCTTATTTTTGTTGAATGTACCACAGTCCCCAGTCTATCAATCCAATCTAAATGTGTTCCTCTTCCCAAATACAAGAACAAAATAATATTTACTCACATGCTAGCAGACCACCCAATCTCACCCTGCTCTTAAAACAAGTAAAAGTGGCAGAATATGGTAGTGAAAATAACCAAGGCATAGAAATATGGAGGCCTGGGTTCTAATCCTGTAGAGCTACCACCTCACTGGATGATGTTGAGAAAGTCAAAAGGTAACCTGAAACTTCTCTCAGGGTGATAGCGTCCTCAAATGGAAGATGTGTGGACTGGACTGAATAAATGGCCGACTGCGGGACAAAAATGTCCTTTCGACAAGTATTTATCCCATAACAGTGTTTATACATTTTTTGAATTAATGCCATTTTAAAAAGATGAAATTTCTCATAAAATTCGGATACTTTGTTTTAAAAACAATCAGAAATGTGCGGGAGACAGTGTAAACTACAATGTAAACTGTAATCCACGCTTAATGGCAATGCTCCAAGATGTGATCATCAATTGTGGCAAATGTACCACACTAATGAAGGATGTTGTTGATGTGGGAAAGTGTGGGAGGGCTAGAGAGTGGGGCATATGGGGACCCCCTATATTTTGTGTGTAACATTTATATAATTTAAGTTTCTTTTAAAACATAAAATTAAAAAGTGTATTAAAATAAGGTAAAACAAAAACAGTCAGAACATCTAGTATAGCCTCAGGTACAAACCCTAGAGCCGAGAAGCATTATGTGTCCCTCTAGATGGGATGTGTGCTGGCCAGTTTGTCGAAGCTTCCCTGCACCTTAGCCCACTCCGATCATGCCATTTAATTTTCCGGGTGAGCTGGAATCTGAGAATTCTGGACTCAATGATCTCTAAAGATTCTTAAAATTAAAAAAATATATATCTGAGTCTATTTTTGGTTGATACTCAAATACTCTTGTATGGGTGAAGCTGAGATAAAGAAAAAGAAAACAAGCAAAAAAAAATTAACAATTTTCTTCATTCAGAACGATATAGAGTTTTAAAATTGGTGCATTCTAAGTAAAATTTCTTCCACAGTTGCGATTTAAAAACATACCTAGGTCATTTACTTATTGACATTTTCTTTAAAGCTCTATTGAAAATGTAACACTAACACTCATACATACACATAACATGGTGGATTTTCTTTATAAGGGAGAAAAGGGAGCAAATATGTTTTAAAAACCAACTTCCCCATTCTGGCAAGGCATACTTGGCTTCTTGTGACCTGGGGTTTTGATATATGTGACTCATCTCTCTCAGTGGGTGACAGTGGGCTGGCTCCAGGTGACAAGGGAACCAATACTAGTTGATGTAGGAGGGACCTTTAAGTTCAATTACTACCTTTTACGGATGAACGAACAGACCTGAAAGGTCGACGTGACTCCTCCAATACTGTCATCAGTTACCTGACTCCCTGCCTCTGCCCCTCAGTAGGCGGATAATTCTGGACAAAATAAGCATTTCTCGGAGTTGCCGTGTCTTCATTTGTAAAATAGCAATGATACTAGTAAAACTAACCTCACAGAGTGGTTGGAGAATTAAATGAATATATGGAAAGCATCCGGCACAGTGCTGGTATATAATAATAATCACTAACATTTGTTGAACTCAGACTATCCTCTTGGTAAACCTATGAGATCAGTAACATTACTGTCCTGATTTTACAGATTAGGAAATTGAAGCACCTTAATGTTAAGTGACATGCCCAAGGTTACCGAGTGAGTGGTGGAGCCGGCGTTTGAACTTATGCAGCCTGGCACCAGAACCTGGGCTTTTAAGCACTATGTTCTTTGTATCATGTTCTTCATACATCACTCAATAGTTGGTAGTTGCTACTGAATTTAATAACAATATTATTTTTATAACCAGGCCCGACTCTTCCATGCATGTCTCCGCCTGCTGAGATCTGCCAACAGGAAATTTTGATTCATGACCCCTTTGCCTTAGCGCTAGTCCAAAGATTGCAATTTTGCACCTAGAGCAAATGTGTCTATTTTTGTTATCAGAAACTCTCCAGTGGGCATTTCCATTTCTGAGCAAGCCTCTTGAAGATTTTCCAAAATGCCACCATTTGGAAAACCTTCGGGTCGAATGCTGCCACACTTGTCATTTGACGGTCTCATGTCATCTAGGAGGTCAAAGAGAAGTCGTATATGAAAGTTCCCCTCAAAACATGCCGTTTGCCAAGGATCAGCTATATAAATGCAGCATGCTTGTAGTCAATGTATGATAACAGTTTGTCAAATACAATTCACTGAGTCCAATTGAAATTAATGAAGGGTGTAAAAATGACAGCTATCTGACATATTTCAAATCTCAATTTGACATTTACAACCTTTTAAAGTTATTTTTAAATGCAGCAGTTTTTAAAATGTATTGAATATATCATTTGCCACTAAGCCGCTGTTGGATGATTGGGTATGTAGTCATGGAAATTAACACAAGGCCACATTCCCTAGCCTTTAAAAAATATCATGCAGTATGCCTAGACATGAAGGAAATAAGGCAAAGTATCTTATGAAAATTACCTAAGTGCCACTTTCTACCTATCTTCTTTTTTTGTGTGTCATTTCCATGGAAATTTGTGTCTTGATGGAAACTCTGCTACAGGTTGAAATGTGATTGTGTAAGCTCAGCATGGAGGGAGGAGAAGAGAGGAATAGTTCTATTGAGGAATGCTTTGCACTGCTCTGAGCTGCATATGGGTTGGATGCAAAAGAAGACAGCAGGACCTGACCCTGAAGACTTGTCCTCCAGTCCTGGGTCCAATAAATAACTTGCCAATGTTGACGTTTGACACGTCACTGAGACTTTATTTTTTATTTGTAAACTAAAATAACTACTGGGTCAACTCATTGGGTGGAAATGGAGATGAGTTGAGGCAAATAAGTATGCAATTGCTTCAGAGGTTTTGAAACATGATATGAAGTGTAAATTGTTATTATCCAAGCTACATGTTAAACTTCCTCCCAATCTAGACTTTCTTGATAAAACCCTCCCTTCTTCCTGGCATGAACATCCCTACAGAACAATGTTGGCCAAGAAAACACATGCAAATAGGGATGACAGGGGTCTCAAAGAGGGAAGCTGCTTTCCTCTCTGGTGCAACTTGGATGCAACCCTAGACCAGGTTCCCCTACCTTCTTCTTGCAGAACTCTATCCTCCCTAGAGGTGCCCAAGTAGGCCCTGGGTACCCCACACTCCTGTTTCACCTAGACGGTTCCTCTTTGATCGCCTTTATGTGAAAGGAAACTTACTGAAGAAAAACAAATTAGAGCTATTAATATCGGTACTTTAGACATCACTCTGACCCCAAAAGAAAGTGTTAAAGGATAAGTAGGAGTCCATTGAGAATAGAAGTGGGTGAGCAAGATGAATTCAGTAATGCACAGCCCTGAGGAAAAGTCGGAAGTTATTGTGCAGGAGGACGTTTTGGGGAGGCCTACAGTTAAGGTGAGCAAGGCCAAAGCAGATGACATTTCTGCTTTCAAGGTTATGCATTCAACCAGCAGGAAGCCTAGATGCCCCTCGGTCTTCCCAGTGCTTCGTCCAGTGTGGGGCACATAGTAAGTATCTAATAAAACTTGATGACTGAACACATATAGAAGGGACTGTCTCCCTTTGAATCAGAAAGGGTTTAAAACATTGGGGCTCCCTGGCTCAGGGGTCTGAGGTGGAAGTAATGAAGAGCTAATAACAGATCACACACTTTCTATGAAAAGGAGACTGTAGCGAAAATATCCAATGGAAGTGAGCCAGCGTAAACACCCAGAAATATTGTTCTCAGATGTCTGGAAGAAAACCCGAAAGGAATCAAACCTAGGAAGTGCTACGTTGTCCAACTTACCCTCTCTTAAACTGATCACTCCTGCCTGTTACAAGGCTTCGACGAGTGAATTCACAAGAAGCCAAAC